>VVHJ01031194.1:2530-16313 GCA_015107715.1 Tylochromis polylepis
TCTGCATCCCATGGCTCCGCTAGCACTCCCAGTCCGATACACTGACATGCCCACATCCCGTGTTCTCTCCCTTTGCTTTTTTTTTCTGCCTCCCGGGTCAAGGACTGAGATAATTGCCAAGTCATAGAGAAGATTATCAGGTAGCTTTGTTGATGGGGGCAAAAGTTCATGCAGTGTTTCACTATTAGCCCACGCAAATTTAGGAAGAAATAGGGCATCTGTGGCTTGAATTTGATTTTGAAGACAAGCAGACTCATGGGTCACATTAGTGAACATTAGCTGTCAGGTGTAGTGTTGCCTGTGATGCAGATATTTTTAAAGAGTATTAAAGAAAGTTTACCATGCACATCTTTGTTAGTAACCATTTTTGATTAATCCATGCATGGCAATTGCAATCACATGCACGACCATATCATACTGTTTTAAATCTTAAAATGTCATCATGAATTACAGTTTTAAATTAAGTCTAGAAATGTGAAAAAGATAAATTTTTTGAAACAAAGGTCAAAATGCAAAATTTCCAAATATTATCCAACAGCAAAGTACATTAACTGCACACTTAAGGTATGAGATGGACTTAAAACCCAACTACCCTGGAGATGTTTAAAACCATTTTATCTCTTAATTTTTAATGCTTTATTTAATTAGTGCAGTCTAACCTACGGGGATATTGAGCATGTAAATAATGGAACATTAATTTAATAGTCACAAAAACGCGTTACTATATCAGTGGAAGTAAGGAAGAGTAGGCAAAGTATGGATCTTTGAAGAAGCAATAACACCTGGTTCGAGAATGTGTATATGTATAGCTTTTGAGACTGACTAGAGGAAAGACAAATTGTGTCTTATAATTTACTGATGCTTTTATTTTGTGTTGTAATTTTATTATTTTTATTCCTATGTTCAGCACTTTGGTCAGTGGTTGCTGTTTTTAAAGTGCTTTATGAATAAAGTTAGCTTAGCTTGGCTTGGCTTTACCAGAGAAGCTTTAAACGTCACGTAATTTGGAGCAACTGGTCATGACAGTCCTTACCACAAAACTTCCACAAAACAGTTACCTGAACCAGAAATTGATTTGGGTGATTGTCATTTACTTAAGCATATTGACACAATTAGATGCCAGGGTATTTATTAAAAATGCTATCCCCCTTTATGCTGCTCATTCGATAGAAACGGGGAATTGAGAGTGCTCGTCGTCATGATTGGCAGTGGTAATAAGATGTGATGAGTATGGGAGAGAGCTGCCAAGACGGACAGTGATGGTAGCACTGATCATTGACCTGTCGACCACAGTGTCACACCGACAGGTGATGATTTGTTAACCATATATTTCCAGCAGTCACTCAGCTGCAAGGTTGGCACTTGTGAGGAATGAAGGGATGGTGTCATGTGGTGTTGGTCTGCATGCTTTTGGTGTGATCTAATAACTATAGATGGAGTTTTTATTTAAAGTTGCACTGACGGTATGAATGAGTGCCATCTTGAAAAGTTGAAAATATCAGTGTCCTTATTACTTACATCTTACTTACATTTTCCACCATGAGGATGATATTTTGGTGTTTATTTTTACAACTAGAGGGGGGACTACCAAACAGGTACCAAACCAGCCTGACAATTTGTATAGTGTGTAGGGTTTTGTGTTATGTATTAGCAAAAATGGAATTTAGTTTTCTTAATTATGATAACGTATTCATTATTGTGTTTTCATTCATTCATAGTTCAACTTGATGTATTTTCCCTCATGTCTACATACTCAGCGAGTCCTCATCCAGTAAGCCAGCCGTTTTGCACTGCTTTGTTTGTACAGTACGAACAATTGTAGAAATGGGGGAAAAAACAGACTGACAGGCGTACAGAGATTCACATTTTACCTGATATCCTTGGGTCATTTAGCTCAAACAATGCTGTGCCTCAGTTTTCATGTATCTGTGGCATTAGTTATTTGCCAGTTAACAGTGAATTTATTAAAGTTTCTATTATATATGCCAGTCTGAAATACTCAATATTATTTTTAATATATTTAGTGATGTAATAATATTTAAATTTATATATGGACTGTGCATGATTGTGTTATATAGCACATATATACACAATTGTATACACTGTAGTCTATAGCTTGACTGACAGTGCTGTTCATTATAGATTCTAGCCATAGGGTGTTTTGTTAAGGCAGACAGAGGTAGAGCCGCGACCGTGTGCTCTTTTTCTAAAATGAACCTCTGATGAAAGTTATTGATGTTGAGAGTTTAAATGGTAATTATTAAACTTTAAAGAAACTTTTAAAAACCACTCAGAGCTTGACCAGCAGCACTGATTGTTGAGTCTGGGAGCTATTTGTCAGACATCCCCCTTGCTGATTGTGAGTGATTGAGCTGTTTGTCTTCTACACTTATGGACAACTCAGATTTTATTTTTTTGAAGCCATGATTTGAGTAATTAATTTAAAAGAAACTACTGCATGTTGAAAAGCCTTAATCATCAATCACTGTCACCAGAGCTGTATCTGATACGACTCCGGTAGGTTTCTGTCTTGACTGTAATTCGTTTAGTCTGCAGGTAATATATATAAAAGCCTTTTACTGCATTAAGTAGTCGCTTTGTTTCACCGAATGTGAAAAGGAACGACTGAAGAAGTAGATGATAATTTAGTGGAGGTGGTCAACAGCTGCTGAATATTGCAGCCTTTTCATTTTCAGAGAGCTGTCAAAAGGAAATATAGATATGAAGACTGCTTTCAGAACTCTGGTTGTCCCCTCAAACCTCCAGCAAGTAAGCAGTTACTCCAAGGTTGCTCTGTTAAATCATTAGTATAATAATTAACTATGAACACTTTGGTTTTGTACAGCCTCTGCCTTAGATACTGAAACCATGTGCATCAGTGCTGGAAGTGGATTTTTGTTAAATGTTAAGCAGGCCCCTTATTTCCATATGCTTACTGACCATTTGATCGTACCCTTCTTTCTTTTATGTAAAGCTGCAAAAGGTATCTACAGACTGCAACATCGTTATGCCCACAATCAGTTTTGAACTAAAAGAACAAAAAGCAGGGTCATAAATAAGTGTGTAGGGTCCTGGGAATTTGTTTTAATGGAGTAATGAGGCTTAACTTTCTATCGTGAGGCAATTGCACAGCCTGATGGAAGGCAACTTGTCTCTGAGCAATCGTTGTCCAACTTGGACTGACTGCAACTGCTCCCAGACAGTCTGCAAATAATTTCTGCCTAATTTATAAACGTAGACAGATTCCCAACCTGTTGCAATCAGTCTGAGTCACTCTGGATTGATAAGCACAACTCATCTGCGGCATGTCTCTTTGTAATAGGGGACTTGACTTAACTGGTTTCCAGTTGGTTGTTTTCTGGCTATAGAAGCAAGATTGCTGAGCATCTTTTTGCAGATAAGTTGTGTTGCAGCAACTATATCACTACTTGTGGAGGAATTCCTCAATTTCTGTTTCTGTGAGGTTCTGGGTGAACTCTTTTTGGACTTGCCGATTTATCTTTTATCACAGATAATTGTCGTATTATCACAAACAGACTGCGTGTAATGGCCAGCTTGACCCCATTCAATTGCAAACTGATAGCAGACTAACACCAGCTTATTGCCATTTTATGGCCATCTTATTCCTCTCTTGGTTCACCAAGTGTTGCTGTGAAGATGGGATCTGACTGGGAATGGTTGCAGACCTGCTTCCCCATCTTTGAGGAAACCATTTCAAAGGCTGCAAGATTAAAATCTTATTGCACACAGTTGCAATGATTCTATTTATCTGGTGCTCGACAACTACTGTTTTCCCTAGACTGACTTTAGCATTAATTGAAGCCTGGCAGTCAGTGGACTTTCCACCAACACAATCATCCCAAACATACACACATGCTCATACACATATGCTCAAGTCAAATAAAGCCTGATTTGGGATTTTTTTTTTTCTTATAATGTTGCCCTAATGTCAGTCCCTGGATTTAAATTTTAAAAATTCTACCAAAAATGCTGCCAGAAGTTGAGCAACTACCAAAAACATTTAATGGGGTTAAATCTATGTACAGTATAATGATTTTATTATTGAATATTGACTTTGTAGGTTGAAGAACTGTGATTATGGGCTTTCTGGAGAATGTTCAATATAACACTTCTTAGTTTTACTGTAGCAAAAATTTAAAATATCAACAATTTATAAACTAGTGCAAAATAAGTACTTTTCTGTCTTCTTAACATAAACCAACAAAGGAATGCCAAAGAAGAAGGTTCCTCAGCTCTGTAGCTTGCACAACCTTTTGAAGATATTTAGATTATGCACTACAAAAAAAGAGTCTAGTAACTCTAAACCAGCTCACCTGAAAGCACAAAACTTTAACGCTAAGCTTGGTACAGCATAGTATGGCCTGGTTGGGTGTCAGAAAGATGGTTGAGTGGCATAGGCCCTAAGCCGGCATAGCCAGGTGGCAATTTAACGTGTGAACCATCAGTCTCTAGTCCAATCACCAGCATCAGCCAGCCAGGCAGGGAGGGAGAAAACTTACTGTCAACCTCAGGTGCAAATAATGCATTGCCAATTATGACTCTGGGGCATAACGAGAGGAGAGGCAGTTCTTCAAACCTTGGCACCCACTATACTCTAACATAGCTTCATGCTCAAGCAATAGCGGTATGTTTACAAACTGTAATAAATGTTATTCCGTACCTGTCAGGCACTTAGTAATTACCTCAAACCTTCTCCTTGCCCTTAAACGTCTATGTTGCACTGTACACTGCTTTTAAGGTGGATGTTGACAATCCTCAATAAAATGGGTAGAAGGCAGGTTTTTCAGTTAAAGGGAAAGGCAGTTTGCTTAACTTTTATGCTTTGAGTACCTATAGACCGTTTCTTTTAGTGTTGTTTTGTATGCTGATATATGAAATACATTAGCTGACATGTCAAAGCTTAAAAAATTACTTTAACGGTTGGTGCTGTGACCTGCAATAATAGTGGCAATAATGGCATTTTTGTTTGTGTATTTTCATGCTTGAAAATACAAGCATGAAAATAAATGAAAGATAGTATTTTTACAATTTATTGTTGGGATTTCAAGTTGATTTAAACATTATAAGCCTTTTAATAAGGGAATATTGCATTAGCTTTATGTGCACTGAACCAAGTCCTCTTAGTCACTTAACCAACAAGAAGCTATTATAGATTTGTTCAGTTCATTTAAAAGGATGCCATAAACTGTAAAACGATAAAAGGTAATAAATACTCATGGTATAAAAATTACATTTCAAAAATGGCGTATGGTGCTCATTTCATTGGAATATTATGTTTACCCCTGAAGAATTATTGTTTAGCATTTAGGGTATTCATTCTAAAATGACCTACAGTATTACCTTCAAGTGTGTTGAAAGCCATGCATATTTAACAGACTACAGCTGTGCACTTTGGAATATTTATTTAGTGGGAGCTTATACCTTAGGGAAAGACTGTGACATATGGTGAAAACTGTTTCACAGGAGTTTATTGAGCTTTGTTTCTTTGGCATTCACCTGATTGTTTTTGATTGTGTGTGCACACCTGCGTGCATGTTTTATGGTCCTGATTGTGTTTTTGTGTGCGTCTCCCCACTAATGGAGTGAAAGCAGTCTCATGCAAGTGACTCTGAGGAGGAATAAATGACTCCACTTTCATCTGACTACCCTCTCAAGCACGCTCGCATACACATATAGTTTCTCTTTCTAAAGCAGTAAACCTCATCTGGATTTGTCTGCTGCGGTCTTTTATACTTCATCTCCATTTCTGTCCTCTGAGAACTGTGTGTGTTTTTTGCCCATGTGGTTTCTGACAGTTTTTTTTTTCTTTTTTTGCTTTGCTATTGATGTGGTCCTATCTCTTTCTCACACACTGGCACTCTTCCTGTCATTTTTTTTTCCCCTCCTATTTTATTATCATATGCTGATAGCAGAGTTAGACTGCATTGCAGTTTTTCAGTTTGCAAAGCGAGAACCTTTTGGACTACACCAACTCTGTGATTATTGTTAGTCTTTTTCAAAAAAGTGAAAGCAGGTTTATTTTTTTTTTCTTCCAGATTTAGGAAGATTTACAAGGTGTGACATTTCAGTCAGTCTTTCTAACACATGTAATGTTGTGTAAGCTTTTAGACGAGACCAGGAGGAGACTGCTGTAGATTTGAAAGGAATACGTTTTTCCCATCTCCCTTAAAACAGGAATTTTACCCCTCAGCAATGCAGCATGTTGATATGTAAGGCTCTTCTTGGCTGTTCTGTCTTCATTACATAATGTAACAGATATTATTTTTGTAAAACAATGCAGACTTTTAAACTTTCAGTTATACTGATAACTCATATGAACAACTAAATAAACCCTAACTGCTTCCAAAAAAGGGAACAGCTCATATTATACAGCCCTCACGTAGCATGTTAAATTTTAAACTTAATGCCAATACAATTAGAGAAAAAGACTGAGCAAATGTGTTTAGAAATGTTAGAAATGTCCTTTGGACAGATGAGAAGAAATGCTACATTTGGGGAAAACCAAGCACAGCACAAACGCCTCATACCAACTGCTGAGCTCGGAGGTGGAGGCTCATGATTTGGGGTTTTTTTTTGTTTTGTTTTGTTTTTTCAGCAGCTGCACATGAGGACCTTACAGTCATTGACTTGTCCATGTACTCCTCTGTGCCAGATTTTTTAGAGTAAAGCGTGAGGTTTTCTGTCCCACAGTTAAAGCTTGGCCCAAACGGGGTCATGCAACAGGATAATGATCCCAAGCAGAGCAGTAAATCTAAAACGGAATGGCTGAAAAAGAAAAGAATCAGTGTGTCACAATGAAATGCCATGGCGCAACCTTGCCCACAAACCCCGATGAACTGAAACTGCGCTGTAAAGAAGAGTGGGCTGAATATCCTCCACCATGATGTGACAGACTGAAGAAGTCATACAGAAGACGATCACTTTGTTATTGCTGCTAAAGGTGGTTCTGCGAGCTACTTGATCATAAGGTGGTTTTACTTTTTCACAGGGTTACATGGAGTTCTGTATGTAGCTTACAAGACACGCTGAAGACTTGCAAAAAGAACTCTAGATTTTTATTTGATTTATCCATCATAGTTTACCGTTATTCAACTTTAAATTCACTCAGGCAGAAGGCAGCAGAATTTGTAGCTACATTGTATAGTTTTTTTCCTTTGCATGTTAGTGATTTAACGTATTTGTATTGTCACTGACAGTGTTTTTCTCTGGGAGCCAAGTCACAATTTCTAATACAGATAGTGTGTGTTATTAATAGAGACCCTCCTGGAGACCTGAATATCACTGCCATTCACGCAGTCTTTTAGTTGGTGGTGAACGCCTCATTTCCATCTCTCTGTCCCAACTTTTTGAAACATGCTGGCTTCAAATTCACAATGAACATTTTTTTTTTTTTTTTTTTTAAAGAGCTTCATTGTTTCTGTTTTCAGGGTCTTATACAAAGGTTTTCTAAATCAATGATTTGTCCTGAAACTTCATAACAAACATGAGTAGATGGAGATGGCCATTTTGCAGTGTCACATTGCAATTACAGATCAAGACACACATAAGCAGTTGCAGTTCTTCATCCTGCTGAAAAGGCTGACAGAGGGTAATAAAGCAGCTCCTGGTAACTACTCATTGTCATGTTTCATGTACTTCCACCTCCCCCTGTCTGCTTTCTTCATTTCCATGCTTTCTTCTTGCTCTCTATGTTCATGTATATCTTTTTGTTACCACCATGGCTACCTCCAGGCACAGTGGGCGATCATTTAGCATGCTGTTGTCATAATTTAACAGCAGTGTTGGCTGTGCCAGCAGAAAAGAATTGGCTTTTTATACTTAAAATTACATGCAGTTTGTACTTTCACCCTGTGCAACCATTTCTCTCTGTCGGTATTATGGCATATCATATTGTTTGCTGATCTCTCAGTGTGAGCGGCTGCAACTGGTTTGCAAGAACTGTGGTGTTAATTTCTGGTGGGGTTTTTTTCCTCACACTTACTCAGTTTGGCTTCCAGGGAAATGTGTGGTAGGATTGTTTACACCTTATCTGTAATATATAGTATTTCCATGTGATTATTTAAAAGAAATATTTTTAAAAAGTCATCCATACTATTTATGACATACATTTTACTGCATAAAGTATCTTTTGCTGCCTCTTCTTTAAAGCTCTAGATTGCTAAACAACTAAAGCTTTTTCAACCACTGCTGGTTAAAACTGCTGTTTTCAGTTGATTTGTTTTATTTTCACACAATAGAGAAATATTGCAAAGTGGATATGGTATGGTATTTTTTTCCTAATAACCTATAGCAGTTTGTGTTTTGCTTGGCTTTAAAAAATAAACCATTGTTTCTGCAGCACTAAAAGAGTTCTGTGAACATAGTAATGGTTCCCACTTATATGACAGCCGATAAACACAACATTCCCCATGCCTTTCCTTTATCACGCTTACTAAAGCCACATACACAGTACTTAGGATGGAAATGCCTAAGTACAATGCCTGACCTGCTGTTGCTATGCTATGACTGGATGCTGTCTTGAGGGGGAAAAAAGAATAAAATAGTTATTTTACATATGTTGTTAAAGGAGCTCAGTGCTTGATTAAAAAAAGGGAAAAAAAAGACTTTTTAGAAAGTAGGAATGTGGTGTGTGGGTATTTGCAGCCTTTGTATGCACAGAGGAGATTTACAGACTCCACCACTGAAAATGACACAGATCCACACACCACCTCAAATGTGCAAAACTTACACAATTTCTGTTAGTTTCACTCGGCAACTAGTTTGATCAAAATCTTTGATGAAATAAAAAAAATTCTCCACATTGATTTGTAATTCCAGTTTGAGTTTGGCTGTGGGCTGTGATTTGATATGTGACTTATAAGTAAGAAAGTGTCTGACATATTTTCTGAACAACTTAAGATGAGAGGGGTGCGCAACAATATAAAATTATTGTATTAACAGATATGTTGAGTTTAAAGACAGTATCACAGAGTTTACCCTTTTTAACTTGCTACATCACCATGGTAACTTATGATGAGTAAACCTGGTCCTACGCAGGTTATGTTCAGAATTTCAGTTTAAAATCACATCTAAAAAAAACAAAAACGCATTTTCAATGACTCGTTTCATTTTTATTATGTTCTAAGTGTGATATAGATTCTCTACAGGAGGAATATGTTTTATTCTTGCAACGTGGTGAGCCACACCTTAAATAGGCGTACTGTAAAGTTAGTCCACAGCAGAATTTGAGTTTATTTGATGCAGAAATTGCATTTATGTTTTCATATTTGTCCTATATATCAGATTTAATGCCAGATCTATTTTATACAGATGAAATTAAACCTTAATAGACCAGAGATTACAAAACTTTACAATGTCTTCACCTTTTTTATGGTTTAAATTTTTTTATGTCAGTGACTGAAGTAGGTGGCAATTGATTGGTCAGCTTTTTTGCCAAAGAGCTGGCACGTCAAATGCCCCCTTTAACTGAAGCAGATAGCCTGGGTTGACAAAGACAGCTGATAACCACTGTCGTGATACCTCTGATCTCTGACTGGGATTTTAGGTTGTGTCAAGCCAGCTAACACAAAGAAAGCTTGGCTGTTTTACACTTGCTTAGTAGTACACATCTCATAAAAGCCTGAAAATGATTCAGAGTCAGATTTGGGTTGAGTGATGCAGTGGCAACAGAGATTTAGGAAACTAATTCTGAAGAAAATCTTGGAAAAATTAGCAAAATTTGCTATTTTGAAAGCAAAAGCAAAAAAAATGCCGATAAAAGCGATCAGAGTGATGATAGGATTTTCACTGCAGGCAAGCTGTTTTTAAGTAACTGTCATAACATAAACTTGATTATTACAGGGCTACCTGCAGTTAATTAAAATGCTTTATTTTTAGCACACCTGATGAATTACTGTTTCCAGGCATTACAGTTTTTTGGTGCAACACTTTTGGCAAAGAAGAATAAATAAAAACTGGAACAGGGACAAGGACAAGGATCCTCGCAGCTTCGCTGCTTGGAACACTGATAATAAGGGGAAGAATAATCAGAACAAAGACAATAGGGCATCTAGACCCTACAAGCTTTGCTGCTTGTAGGGTCTTAATTATCACATGCTATGTTGCCTTGTTGTCTGAAAGCATCAATATTAGGATGGGCAAAGGATGGTAAGACGTGGAACGCAGATTGAAAGTATTGACAGTGCAATACCTGATAAAAACAAGACTAAACAGTTTTCAACCCATGAAGAGTTTTCGATGTACATCATATTTACATTGGTTTATTTGCCTCACTAATAAATTTCATGCCATCTGCTAACAGTTTCACTCCCCCTCCCTCTTCAGTTTGCCCTCCTGCACTCTGTTCATTGTACAACACCACAGAGGAAATGTTGGTTTTAATCACTAGGCATAATTAATTGACATCCTTGCTTGTTAAGAAAATAAAAGCCTCAGAGCCACAAAGTAATTGACAGAGTTAATTTGGGGGACAACTGTAGGTGAGTTTTGACGTGTGTGTGAATGGGCGAGTGAGACGATGCTATGTGACAGCTTTTTGTATGTGAAAGAGTTTCTATTTGAATGCATCTGGGTGCACTCAGCGTTTATCATTTTTCCATTCCAGGGGGAACATATAATCAGAATATTATCGGGGAATCCCAAGGTCTCATATACCCTTGAATTTTCATAGATAATGAATAAATGTGTCCATAAAACTTTAAAAAGGCATCAATAGTTAGAAAGTGTTCAGTATTCATAATGCATTAAAGCGGTAATAATGATGAACAAGCTCTGGGTTGCAGTTTATATTCAGTGATGGATCTGAAAGCTTTAGATTGCAGTGAGAGCTTTTTACAGGTAGTTAAGATTCCATTTCTGTTTCCCAAGTGACCTCCATTTCCAGAAGGTCCAGAGCTTAAGCTTTACTCATTTATTGCTCCATCCTCCATCACAAGGCAATTGACTACAACACTGGGCATGTATCTGTTATGCTGCCAATGGTTTAGTGCATGATTAGGCATTTATAACATGTCTCAGAAGAACTTTATTTGCATGCCACAACTTTTGCTGTTGACTTTGGGTAAATCCTTAAGAAAAGCTGTTTATAACAGCATTGTGAATTGCAGTAAAAAAAAATGTTTCTGTATATTTTTCAGGTTGATTTTTCCATTATAGCATATTTTCAAATGATTCGGGGTTCATTTTTTTTCCCTTGGCTGTATATGAGTGCTTTAGAGCTAGATGTCGGCCAATAAACAAGTGGGATCTGTGCCGTATGCATGAATTTAAAACCATTATACAAGTAAAATATCGCTAGGAATTGAATACAAATCCAGTCATATAAATGTGAGCGCTCCACCAAGGCAGACACTGTTCCCTGAGTCTGGCTGCTAGTGATGCATGTGTTTGTGTGTGTGTGACACAGTCTGTCTTGCAGCAGCCTTGCTTTGGCAGGTCATAGTTTTCCCCTCAGAAATCAGCCGCTCTCTGAACTGTTAAATCACACTAGAAGCCAACCTTTGAGAAGAAAATTAATTACTTTCCCTCCGCTGCCTCCGCCTCCTTCTCCTCCTCTCATTTCTTCCATATTATCCCTCCCGCATTCCTTTTCATTCTCTTTTCTCACATTCTTTCCCCTCAGTCGTTTTCTTTTTTCAAATAAAGTTGGCCACAGGTGACTTTTTCTTCTTTTTTTTTGTAAAATAACAATGAAATGTGCCATTACTCTTAAATCCTTATTTTTTCCGTTCACTGCCTTTGAAGCTTTGAAGTGTTTGATAGAGCTCTCGATTGACTGCGTGTGACTGTGCAGTTCATTCGCATCTTGCTTTGGCAAGAATATCATGCCCACAATCTTTAGTGAAATCATTATGTTGTCAAGCTTGTTGAGAGCTTTCTTAATTTGAAATCAATGAAAGGTGATCTATCCATTTTTGTGTATGGTGTGTAGTGGAAATAGCCAGCGTAACTGATGACTGAGATGAGCTTCTCAGTGGATGATGCTGGCATTTGCTGTTATGTTTATCATCAACGATACACGTAGGGCAGAATTTTAACAGAAACGGGTGTGCTCGATGTTCAGTGGCCTGGGTAAAGCTTGCAGTCAATGTGCTCGCAGCCACCATTTTGTTTTTATTCCAAATTGATTTGCCTTCTTCACAACCCGGTTTCTCTTTTTACCTTTTTCTCAGATCCAGATAGAGGATGTGGAGAATGAAGAAAAACGATACAACCTTTTCCAGCAGCTGTTGGAAGCGGCGCAGAAGTGGGAAGACTTTCAGTTGCTCATTCTTCTCCTGCAAGCATGGCCACCTATGATGAAAGAGGAAGTGTAAGACCAACGTCCGTCTTATTTCTTGAATGATTTGATTCCTTTTCCTTTTTTTTTTTTTTCCGGCCTTTTTCAACTTTATTCGATAGACACAGTGTAGGGAGGACAGGAAAGCAGGGGCAGAGAGAGAGGGGAAGACATGCGGCAAAGGGCCGGTACCCGGGCCGTCCGCTCTCAGCCGTATGGCATGTGGTCGCCCGCTCAACGCACTGAGCTAAACCGGTGCCGATTCAATTCCTTTTCAAGAGTTAAATGAGAATAATGTGACGCTGAAGCTTGCAGGTGATTAACTTTTTGTTTATACAAACAAGATGTGGACAGAGCTGTCATGGCTTCTATAAAGACCGATTATCAGTTTTTTTTAAAAAAAAGGTAAGTATTATAAGTGTTTAAAAGCAACTGTGGAGCAGTGAGGACTTGTGTGCTGAACCTTATCTTTGACAGAGCCAAGCTAGCTGCGCATCCTTCCAGTAAACCATGTGAGCTCTGCTGTTGGCTGTTGTCTAAAGTTCAGTGGACTGAATATGAGACAGAGCAGAATTAACTGTCAGCAAGAAAGGAAAAGGGCATCAAAGTATTTCTCTGAGCACATCTATTATGGTTGTTACGTACTTTTTTTTAAAATGTTTTTTTAATAGTTTTTATAGTTTTTTTTTAAGGCTGTGTCTGATATGTCATACTGACAAAGTGTTGTGCAAAAGCCACTTAAGCCTAAATTCTTTACATTTTTTTTCCAAGCTGCCAGACTTTCTTATAATCCTTAATGTGGTCTTGAGCAGTATTTCTCTAGGCTTTCCGAAGGTCTTCTTGAGATTGCCTGGAGTTTTTCTTTGGATGTTTGCTGCTTTATCCACATGTTTTCAGTCCAGTCCATGTACCTGACAGTTTTCAGAAGAATGGTTTTATATATATATATATGTTAAGCCATGTAACCTACCGATCATTCAAGAGATGAACAGACAATCCAAAATTATCAACTCAAATTGTCGCCTGCACATAACAAAGACATTATTTTTAGTTGAACCTATGAAAAACACCAAAGATATTAGCTTGAGAGCATAAAATTGTGTTTTTGCACCAATACGTTGATTCCCAGAGCGCTATTACCTGAAACCTTGGCATGTCTCACTATGGTATGTTGGCATGGCCTCCCCAGAGCCAAGACGTCAACTTTATTGAAGCAGTGTGGGATCATCCTGACACAACCATTTCACGTTTTTACATTTACATTTTTACGGCACCTAATTCTCAGTTTTCTAGTAAAATAAAGAAGCAAGAAGTGAGTGGGACTTTTGCACGGTACTTTGTGAAAGTTTCTTTTCCCTCTTTTTTTTTTTTTTTTTTTTTTTTTTTTTTTTTTTTGTAATTTTTTTTTTTTTTTTTTTTTTTTTTTTTCCTGTTCTTCATTTTGTGCAACAATTTATTGTCCTTAAATTTCACATGACAAAAGAT
>VVHJ01031206.1:2229-15028 GCA_015107715.1 Tylochromis polylepis
CTGACAGCCAGCCAACCGCAACCGAAGCCACTTCTGATCAGGCGGGCAGCAGGACGACCTCTGGACGGGAAACCAACGAATGTGACTCCGCTTTTTTTGTTTTTTAATTAAAATGATTTTCTATAGTGCCTAATAAACAGTACGAAATATCTTATTTTTTTATTTAGAATAGTCACTCGATTATTTAATATTTTAAACTGAGTTAAATTATGGGTCTTTCAGGTATCGCGTAGGACAACTATAACGGAAGAGCTGTAAATTTTTTACTGACACCAGGTGGCGCTATGCACTACGGAAACCAGAGGTCGTGCAACAATTCTGTCAGGAATTGTCCCTGTGTAATTATAATTATTATGCATACAGTATTTTACTTTCAAAGAGTGCAAAGCCTCGTGTCATTTTTTAAAAACTGGTCTTCAGGCCTTCTGAAGGTTTTTCTTTCATTGGACATCCCTTTTCACTCATTTTCAGTCCATTCCTTGTACCTGAACATTTTTAGAAGATGTTGTTATTGTTTGTTAAGCCATTTAAAATTGACCTATGAATCACTGAAGCATACAAAAGCACCTAACTCGAGGGGTGAATCAGTGTTGTGTCTACACATAACAGACAACTTAGCAAAGAACCGATTTTAAATTGTATCTTTAAGCACTTTGTAACTACTCTGTCACAAAAGCACATTATTTGTTTCCCTTTCTTTCGTTGAATCTACAAAAAATGCCAAAGATAGCATAGTTTGACAGACATAAAACTATATTTTTGTATCAACAAAGTCATTCCCAAAGATCTTTTACCTGAAAACTTGGCATACCTCAGCATGGTGTGTAGTGTTTCCTTAAAAAAAAAAAAAAAGCTAAGAAAACTGTACAAATGGCGAAGAAAAGAAGGAGTGGGCCTAAAAAACTATTTGCAGAAGATAAATAGTATATGAAAGTCATGTCTTTGAAATGGAAAAAGAAATCCAACCAAGACCTGACACAGGACTTGAAAGATGCATCTGGTCCTTCATTTGATACTCTTCACTGAAGCCCCACCAGAAATGGCAAATGGATTGGTAATGGCATTTTTCTACCCTAACTGAGCCCTTGAAGCATTATTTGCTACAAGCCTCATTCACCCATTCACACACATTCATGCAATAGCTTTTTTCTTTGTCTAACATTCGCACACACACTCAGATGGATGCAACACAGGGTTATCATTTATTTATGTTTGATATATTAAAATTATTTCCCTTCCTTAAGTGTAGCTTTAGAATCTTGTCCAAGGATACTTTGATATGCAGACTGGAGAATCAAATCACTGACCTTTTAGAGGATCTGTGCTACTTCCTGAGCCACTGACGTCCATCTACATGGTCTCAGTGGCTGTAAAGAAACCTTAACGAAGGAAATCAATGAGAAAAGGCTGGAATGGCCACATTACACAAGAGCTGGACTGAAAATCAGTGGCAACCGAACTTATGGAGTAGTGAAACCAAAGTCTGGGATCATCTTGACAGAGGACAGAACAAAAGGCAGCCAACATCCAAAGAAGTGCTTTGAATGTCCTTCAAGAAGCCTTATACACTGTATTTTAGTATACGCAAGCACAAGTTTCAATAAATTTCTGCAGCTTTTTCCCATTTTCCTACCAAAGTATTAAGAAATGTGGGGTAGCTCAAGACTTTTGCGCAGAACTATAAGTCAAATTTGACTGGAAATTCTTTATATATATTTTTTATGTCTCAGTGAAATTAATTTGAGTATTTAAATTATTATTCCTGAGGTTGTCATGCCTACAAACAAGCTCAAATGTGTATAATTATAGTGAGGCCTACATTATTGGAGTTTTTTCCAGTTTTATAGAAAATCAGAATTCTTTCTCTGAGTTTTTGTTCACTTTGTTGTGCACTTTTTACCCCAAAAAATAAAAAACAAAAAAACAAATAAAACAATAACATCTAAGAGAGATTAATTAAATAAATATTTTAGCAAGCTTCTTTTAGTGTGTTCACAGGAAATATAATACACTTTAATTCTTTAACAATACCCCCCCCCCCAAAAAAAAAAAAAACCCCTGCTGTTCACAGGATCTTACAAACTCATCAATAACTGCTAATAATTACCCTTAAAAACCATTTCTGCCCCTGATTTCCCTCAGAATGGCACCTGATTTGTTCGTGTAATGTTTCTCTTTGCCAGCTGATTCTGTGTTTCGATTATGTACAGCAGTAACGGGGATTTTATAATATTCATATCAAATAAAGGCATTCAATCAAATTAAATTGTCTATTTTGACTAAAGTTTTATTCAAAAGTCTCTTCATGTTGTGATAATGAGTATTAAATCATTGGCGGCCGTGTTTGGGTGGAGATTTGAAAATACAAAAAGACATTTTTAATGAAGTTTTATATCATTTAAAAACCAAAAACAATAAAAAAATTAAAGGCCTGAGTCCAGTAGGGACTCTCTCTCTCTCTCTCTCTCTCTCTAGCTCATCTCCCCTCCATCGCTCTCTCCTTTTCTCCTGGGGCTTCTCTGCTAAGTGGGAGATTAATGCTGATATGATGTCCTGCCATCCCACTTAATGGACCTTGGCGTCATTATTTCCTGTTGTATGAGTAATCCATGCCCAGGCTGGTGAGAGGGCAGGCAGCAAACAAAGCACAAAACCAATTTAGTGTGGATGTTGAAACTCTCATTGTAATGATTTCACATTATTGAGAAATGATCATCTGGAGATCCGCTAACATGACCCGCCGCCTGCTTGAAGGAAAACAAACTGCTGCAGACAAAAGTAGAAAAGGAGAATTGTTTGTGGAGGAAAGTGATGTTCTTGTGTGGTTGGAGTGTGAGTGGCACAGCAGCAGCCACATCACATGAATCCAATTGCTCAAAATTCATAACATCCTGTTATCACGCAATCACCTGACACACTGGCACAGAAAAATGTATGTGGTCAAATTTTTCTCTTAATGTGGCCTTGACAAAAATATTTTTTTTTTTAAAAATTTCCTCTACTTTGCAGTGAAGCCTGAGCGATACAACAACAGTCCAACACACTATGTACGAACTGTTCAGTGTCCTCATTTCTTTCCAGTGCTCCTGGGAATGTCCTGAATCAGTCTGGCCCCTGCTCCCGAGCCTGAACCACAGAGAAACACTTTCTCTGTGAAACCACACAAAAGATGCAGTCAGTGTGTGTGTCGGGGTAAGTACAGTGGATTAACGAAAGATTATCTACCAAGCAAGTAAGCAACTTCTGTGTAGCATGCCTGTGTACGTAGCACCCCCCCGCTTCTCATTCTCAGAGGATGCTGTCATTTTCTCACCACATGGTCACACTGAAGTGCTTCAACGACAAGGTCAGCATTGCAGAATGCCATAGATACACTGTAAGGGGGAGTGCTCTCAGGCCAGAGTTCCCCACACAGACACCACTATTACCACACAATGGTGGTCTGTCTGACTAAACCCTCGGAGCAGCTCGTCTGGGTACATTCAACCCTTAAAACACCACTGGCTGTAATCCCCTTGTTAATGAGCAGAAGCCTGGAAAACAACAAGATCCCATACGATGGATAAATGTGAGAATAAGTGCAGGGGTCCATGATATGACAGCCGATTTTGAGCCTTATAGAGCTTTAAGAGTAGCTAAAGTGCACCTTCTTATATTAGGAACTCATATGTGCAGTAACACTTTCTACAACCCAGCCTTATTTAATATATAGCCTATATTCAATGTATAATCACATTTACCTTCTTTATCTCCTATTCATAACCCAAGAGGAGGCTGAACTGAAAGAGTATAATCCTAAAAATCTTTGGGATGATAGACTTCCTTTTAGTGTGCATATTGAGCACTTAGTGAAAAGGTTGAGGGTTAGACTGGGTTTTTATTATGAAAATAGGGCCTTCTTTTAATTTGGCACCTAGGAATACACTTGTACAGGCTTTAATCGTAAATATTCTTGATTATAGTGACATCATTTACAAGCATTGTCTAACTCTGTGCATCACAGTTCTTTATTTTTCATGTGAAATTAGTTGTCCAGTTGTCACTGTGTACTTTGGCTGGTTTCTTGGCTGTCATTAAGCCTAAAGAGACACCCTTCTTAGCTCTGCTAACACTTACAAACAGCTGCTGTGATTTGCCCTAGATTAGATGGCTCCCCTTTAGGACTGATTGACTGATTGATCGCTCTATTTTGAACATGTAAATAAAAATGTAATAAATATAAGCAGCAAATTTGAGTGTAAATATGTGAACAAAGAAAAAAGTCACAATTTACATGGTTGAAAAGGAGTAGCACATGAATTATGAACTAAGCAGCTCATGTATGTATACATAAGCATACACAAGTCTATACACACACATACATACATACATAATTCAATATGCAGTTCACAAACCAGAATAACCTGGTCTGATGGTGTGTTAATTTTCCTCTGGCATATTTACATTGACATGTTCATTAATGTGTCCCGCTTTTGAATATATAAATTCACATTCTACGTTGACACTCTGTTTTGGTTTTGGTTATTACCAAATAGTATGATTTTGTCTTATTCAGAATGCTAACTTATTTTTTGCAAACCATAACATATTTTATTAATCTCTGAGGTGAACAAATTCAAAAGTTGCTGTAAATTCTCACCAGATCCAAGATATTCGTATTGTCAGCAAATAAGACACTTAACATAAATTATTTATGTCCATAATAAATAACTTTGGCCCCAACACTGACCCCTGTGGGATGCCACACACAATGTCTAAATATTCACATTTCTCTTCTCCCATCTTCACAAATTGTTGCCTATTTGTTCAGTAATTTCTGAGCCATTTCACTTATTCTACATAGTTTCAATTTATTTAATAATATTTCATTATTAATTGTATCAAATGATCACGGAATGGCCTTCAGAACAAACTGAAGCTACATGCTTCAGTTCAGAGCTCTAATAAAGACTTCTTGTAACTGAAGAGTGCAACTGCTATTCATAAACTGGACTTTGCATTTTGTATTATGTTATCTGTTGATTCTGACGTGCTTTATTTAAAAAAAAAAATCTTTTTGGTATTTATGTTATAATTGATTGTATAATTTGCAAAGCTTTGTCTTCTTGACCAGAAAGGAGATTTTAATTGCAGGGACTTCCTAGTTAAATAAAAACTAACGTGAAAACTTTTAAAATTCCCCAAAGTCAGGGATTTTCTTTCTACAGCATCGAAAACAAATTAATCGACCTACAACTTAATAGTTTTAACAAGGTAGAGTAGCTCCATAAAATAAATACGATATCACAAAAACAAGTTAGCTCAGTAAGGTAAAAATACACATGAATTAGTACAATTATATAAAAATAAAAATTTAAAATAGCTCAGTGAATAAAAAATTAAATTAGGGTCTTAGTAAGTAAAAACCTAAACCAAATAAATACAGACACAAAAACAGATAAATAAATAAATAAATTAGTAAAATGAAATCTTACAAATATAAAATTAATAAGATAAAACAAATAACAGAGCACCTAAATCTAAAATAAAACACTACGGATATTAAGATAAATAATAACCACCAGCGCTGGCAGTGCTGTGTCTTAGGTGCCGTGTTTACTGTCATATAATATATTTGACTATAAAGACAAAATAATAGCTCTGCCTACTACACCTAGTAGTTCTACTACATTCCCCTCAGTACAAAACAGGCCATCCTTCTCTTTTCTCCTCCTGCTGATTTACAGTGATTTGTGGCCTGCTGGATGCAATAATACTCTGATTTCTTTATGTACCAGGCAATTGATTATTGGTTATTTTCATTACGACCAGTGGAAATAAGACAGAGGAAAAACGAGAAAATGGTGCATGACAGCTGAGTTGCAACCACCGAGACCCTGAGCCTCTTCGGTTGCGCAGGGCAACAGTCAGATAATGGATGACGAGGCCTCTTGGAGCCAGCCGTTCCATTAGGTTTTGTTAATGCAGTCAGAGGAGGTTGGCATGGCTCATCCCCCTTCATATCCACTTTCAGAGACGCTCACTCTTGCTGGCCAGTGGCTTCGACCAATCTCTCTCTCTCTCTTTCTCTTCCCATTGTCTTCGTTTCTGCAGTTAACTTCCTCTTAAGTCTTTCAGCAAATCAGAGTGTTTGCTTTCTCTTTTTTCTCTCTGAGTTTCTGCCTTTTTTTTTAGCTTTTGTTTCCTTTTCTGTGCTGTGAGTCTTAGATGATCACGGGTATTGCTGTTTCAGATTAGCTGATCTTGCAGCATCATTGCACAAGGCGAAAGGGTACATATTGTCTCTGATTTACTATGCTGAGGGATTTGTGGCTGATTCACACTTTTGTAATCCAGATTCTTAGAATATTATTTTTAGATATGTGTACCTCCCAAATACTATGCAACCATGTCCGTGCAAAGTGCATGTGTGGCAAACTGGGAACTCCGGGCTTGAGAAAGAGGTGCATGTAATGTGAACTACTATCTGTACAGTGTGAACTGTACATTTTGGGGGGTGGAACCAAGAGAAAGTCATGAATGGAGACATGGGTGTGTCTTTTTGCATATGCTGCATGTGGCAATCACCCTTCTGTGTAATACTGGAAATGTATAGGGCAGACCGGGGTTTGTTGTCACGTTGCTTGTTACTGCCACATTAGAGGGCACTGTGGAATTCTGTTCCACAACAATCTGTCCACTTTGCAGGGGTCAGTTTTTGGAAATCACACAAAAATTTTGAGGGGAGGATGTATTTTGTAATTTTCATGGGTCAGTGTAATTTTTTTGTGCTGTTATTCTTTTTGTATTGAAAGCTCACACAATATGAGTCATTCATTCCTTTTTGTTTGAATCGATTGGCTTGATTTGAATCAGTTTTTCACTAACGAGCTATAAAGAGGTCAGTTGGGGATGGGTGTCTCACTTACCCCTCAGGTTGGTTGTCAAGCAATAAATGTTTTTGCAGCTTGGCATGTAAAGGCAGTCATAGTTTTGTTTCTTTGTTGGCAGAATAGTTTGTGTTGAGCCACAGATCAATAGCTAGATCAAGGAAGTATAGTTCTGATGTGTTGTCTGCCAACACTGATCTGTCATAAGCGATGTATGTGACTGAGAAACCTTAAAATGGAGATCTCAAAAACTTTCCCTACCTGGATGATTGAGCATGCATCAAAGCAACTCAGAGTTGCTTCGATGTTGATGTAGTTCGTTTTCGTTGTCCCATGTTTACACTGACTTGATCACTATTCAAATCAAATCTTGCATAAAAACACTGTTTATCTTTTAAAAGTTCAAGAGAATCAATGACACATCAGTTAAAAATACAGTCATGGTATGTGGACTCAATAAAGGGCTTTAATAAAGGCCACAATATTAAAGTAAATTCCTTAATTTCACTGATCAAAATTCAAAATAATTAATTATTAATGAAGTCATGGTTATTAAAAGGTGTTTCAGTGATCAGCAATTTATGCAAGAGTAAAAACTGTGACAACACGCTCTATCCTATATTATGATGGGAAAGTATCTATCTATCTGGCTGCTCTTTTTTGGTCTCCTTCAACAATTGCTAGAAATATCTAGCTCTCAAATGCACATGAACTCTGCACAGTCACAGTTCAGAACATTGCTCTCACATATAGCCGACAGCAGGAAATATGTTGCATCAGCCAAGCTGTTACTGCTGAGATTACCTTCTTTGGTTTAACTAAAGGTACTGCATGTAGCAATCAGGATACATGAAGAAAACGTGCCAACTTTAAAACAGAAAAATTCATACAAAAAAGACATTACATAGACTCTCCACTTGGAAGCTAGCAGGTTAAAAAAATAAATATTCACCAGGGTAGCTGCTTGTTGTTTAGTGTTTGGCCAAATGCGTCTTGTCTTTTAATAAACTTGAGAGAGTTGTAGTGCTTTTAATATAGCTCTACTTCACTATTGTAATGCCCTTTATGCTAGTATAAATCAGGCCTTCCTTTCACACCTTCAGTTGGTCCAAAATGCTGCTGCTCGCCTTCTTACCAGAAGTTACCTCATTTCACATGACGTAACTCATTTCACAATGTATGGAAGTACCTTTGCATGTTAGGCTGGTCCCCACTTTGCACATTTTTAAAGTACGCCTTAAAACTAATTTTTATTCTCTGGCTTTTAACCAGATCTTAGGTATTTAGACTGCTGTATTATCACTTGTTGTGTTTGTCGATATGAGTTTGTGTATCATGTGTATATTCGTTTAAAGCGCAGCACTTCTTTATGTGTTTTATAAATAATTTTGGATTTGGTTTTTTAGAGCTTCTTTCTGCTTAAAAAAACCCTGCCTGCTGTTTTAAACTTAGCTTCTATTGGTAGTGACAGTTGCAAGGCTGTAAAGCTAAAGAATTTCCTAGCTGCTTCATGTTTATCACTTCAAGATGTCACATTAATATTATACGCTGATAAGATGATGACAGTAACTGAAATAACCACTTGGTACAACCAAGGTATGCAGAAGAGCATCTCTGAATGCACAATACTTTGGACCTTGAAGGAGTTGGGCTACAGCAGCAGAAGACCACACCGAGCTAAGAACAGGAAAGGGAGGCTACAGTTTATACGAGCACAGCAAAATTGCACAACAGAAGATTGGAAAAACGTTGCCCGGTCTGATGAGTGTCGATTTCTGCTGCAACATTCGGATGGTAGGGTCTGAATTTGGTGTAAACAACAAGAAAGCATGGATCTGTCTCGGCTTGTATCAACCGTTTAGGCAACTGCTGGTGTTTAAGTGCGGGCAGTATTTTCTTGGCACACTTTGGGTCTCTTAGTACCAAAAAAAATAATTTAAACACTAGAACCTCCCTGAATATTGTTGCTGACCATGTACATTACTTAATGACCACAGTGTACCCATCTTCTGATGGCTGCTTCCAGCAGTTTAACACAATATGTCACAAAGCTCAGATCGCATGAAACTGGTTTCTTGAACATGACATGAGTTCATGCATATAAAAGGCCTCCACAGTCAGCAGATCTCAATCAAATAAAGCACCTTTTGGGATGTGGTGGAACAGGAGATTTGTTGGCTTCATATCCATGATGTGAAGCCAACAAATCTGCAGCAACTATGTGATGCTATCATGTCAATATGGACCAAAATCTGTGAGGAATGCCTCTGTGCTATGAAGCATTAAGGCAGCTTTGAAGGCAAATGGGGGTCCAATTTGGTAATCCCTAATGATGTAGCTGGTGACTGAGGTAAATGGAACCTCTGTAAGTTTAGCACTGTAAGTTTTAACCATCCCATTAACATTATACTGCATATAATCAGCTCATTTATCGTCAATAGTCACTGTGTAAATGAAGCGATTGATTCAAATGACAGAAATAATACTGTAGTCATTAACATATTAGGAAGATTACGGTTATGATAAAAGTTTTCTCTCTTTTGTTTACCTGTTTATACCGCAATTTATTCAGGAAGTGTCCTCCACTCCCCCTAAAACTGATGTTTACACTTGGAGACAGTGCTGCCTCTGACCTTCCCCTCATCGTTCCTTCACTGCTTCGTGCTTTTGCATCTTGAACAGAGCGACCCTGATCTCTTCCTCGCTCGCGCGTCTCTGTCATGTTTTCATCTGCCCGGCTGGTGCATCACAATGGATGCCTGTCCCTGCCGAGCTCCCTCTGACCTTCTCCCTCACCCATCCGCAATTTTGTTGTCTCGCCCAGCTGAGCGGGAAGCTGCCTTTCTGCCAGCCTAATAAATACAAAAACAAATTGCAGCAGGTTGAAAGTATGCAGCGTGGGTCGGAGCTGTTAATGTAATGAACTTGGTTTCATGGAAAATACGAGGCAATTAAACTCCCACGGTGCCTCCCTCTGGCCCAGACAGACAGACTGAAGGGGGGTTAGAGACCCTTGAGGGAGAGAGAGAAAAGTAGAGAGCAGGGAGATGGAGGGGTTTAGTAGAGAGAATAGAGCCATTTAGACGGCCCACAGGAGTAGGAAGTGTGCTGGCTGTGATTGATCTTAAACACCAATTAGTCATGATGCAGCCTCATCCAGAGGTCACATCAGGCCTATGGGAGCACTGTCCAACCATTGCTCACCCTCCCGCTGTTTGTTTTGGTTGTTTGCCGGCTTGATTAGCCTGATTGCTGTCTGATTGCCGGCAAGGTTTAGGCTGTTTAGATGTCAAGAGAGAAACAGGAATCAGGAATGGGATCAGAGTGGCATGTGTTCATGTTTTTAGAGCTCAGTGTCTGGTCATACATTATCATTACACTGGACTGTTGTTTCTTCCAGCAAACACACTGTCATGTGAAGCAGCGTGTCAAGGAAAACACTTATTATACCTCTATTACTATCCTTAGATTTTCTTTTTTTGGAGTGGCAGATGGGGGCAATTTGAGTCATGCGGGATGTTGCATATAGAGAACTACAGGCTTGGACAAACCAGTTAAAGAAATGTGTATATAAGGTGAAGGTTTAGAGTAAAAGCAAGGGGGAAGTGAAGCCATCTCAAAGAGTTGGGCAAGACACTGAAGAACTTCACAGTACTATCGTCTGATATAGACACATTATTTTCTTCCCAATTAAGAGACTAAATCAACAGGAATTGTTGCTGCTGAGACTTATATGTAGGCCTTTTTCAGGCTTTGTTGGACAGATACAGTGAAGAGTGACAGGAAAGTGGAGGGAAGGAGAGAGAGGGAGACATGCGGCAAAGGGCTGCGGGTCAGACTCGACCCCAGGCCGGCTGCTCTCAGCCATGCGGCACATGGTCACCCGCTCATCCAACTAAACCGGCACCCAATTGCTGTTGAGACTTAATTAATTGAGTTAGACACCATTTACTAGCCAGCCCTTAAACTTGATATTTAAGGTTCACGTAGCTTACCATAAAGACTAAAAACAAAGGGTCGCTGTATTAAATCAGTCCAATTATGGTATAGAGTATATAGCTACACTGCAATCTATGTGCACCTTCTCAGAAATGACGCGTCAAAGCAACAAAGTTGTTTTGGTAGTAATGTGCAGTTTAAACAAATATCTTTGTGAAACAAAGTGTAATTCACAGTAATTGTATCTACCGTGTGTTAGCATTATGTTTTTTCTCATTTTTGAAGCCATGACAATTATTGTAATTGTCAAACCTTCTGTCCTCCCTGCATTTCATTTAAAGTAGCAACTGTTCAGTATTCTTTAGATTCAAGTTCATATTCAGAAAAAAAGAATGTAAACAATGACGTCACACTCTGTGATAAACAAATAAGACGTGACTCACATGGTAAGTCAGAAATAGTGAGTTCTTAAAAGGCTGTTATTGTGATGGGCTGCCTATAAACAAAGCCAGATTAGTTATTTTTATACCAGTCAAGATGAAATATAAAGCTGCCTGGCTGTAGCTTTATATTTACCATCCAGTTGCAATATATGAACAAAGTATTGGGCAACCCATACCTTACACCTCCAGGAGCTGCTTGGCCATGAAAGACACATCATGAAGCTCCCAGCACACAGTTTTTGTACTGATGTTAATGCATTGGTGGTTTTTACACACTCAACACGCGCTCTGTAACTTTAAGTGATCTATCATTTTCTGGCTGTTGTGCTATGGTTCGTAAATGCTTCCACTCTGCAATAATACCACTTACAGTTGATCGTAGAATATCTAAGAGGGTGGAATTTCATCAATATCTTGTGTACCATGCTTAAATTCAGTGAGTGTTTTTTGTTTGTTTGTTTGTTTTTTATACATAAGAAGACCATTTAAATAATCAGGGGCATCTCAACCATTGGTAAAGCCCATAAAGGGGCCATGCCAGAACTTATAGAACAGGAGTTATATCCAGTAACCACCGTTTTCCTAGCAGAACAGTTTTGACCCACTTAAAATCTAATTAGCTTCTGGGCTTTGCCAGCAATTAAAGTAAATGTTTAAGTTACAAAAAGGCTTTTTATACATGAGTCCTCACAGTGTACTTCTACATGGCTCTGTTTGCACATGAAAATGATAAAGGCGAGTGACTAAAAAATATTTACGATATGGCCTACAGCTATTTGCCATGCACAGTGTCTGCACTATCCTAATGTAAGTAATGGCTTCAGTCTGGCCATCTCTATAAAAATTGCCTGCCTCCACCACTTAAGGCAGGGTGACACAGAGTTAGCCCTCTTCAATAGGCCTCAGATCAGCTCAGCAGAACTTCAATCAAAAGCCTGACTCAAACGTGAGACGTTAATTTGCTCCAATCAGGAAGGCCTGATCTCTGGGCTTTTGCTGCATCTGGTTTGTAATTGGGCGTGCTGCTCTAAGGATGATACAGGGGGCTGAGTGGACTGCTGGAGGCTTTGTTGTCTTCTCTTCAGCCTGCCAGTGGAGGTTTATGAGGTTTATAAGTCCAATATCTGCCAGCAGCCCATCACAGCATGGCTGTTACAGCGTGGTATCTGCTTCCTGAGCCACACTGCCTGAGTTATTCTGTATCATTTTCTCCTTTGCTCTTGGAGTCATTGTTTGCTATGAATATAAATATTGGCTGGTGTTTGACAGATGCAAGAGTGTGAGGGACGAAGGCGGAGGGGAGACATGACTGAAATTCTAGTGAACCTTCAGGAAGTAATCTGGACGCAGGAGAGAGCGAATGGTTTCCCTCTGCTTTTGTTCGCACTTTCACTGACTTTTGTATGAAATAAGACTTTCCTCCCTCAGACTCTATCTCTCTCAGTGGATATCTCAGCACTGACCCACAGATTATCGATCTAGCTGCTTACACGATATCAGCATGGGGCGCTAACCTGATCTCCCCACGCAAACACGAAACATCTGTGC
>VVHJ01031213.1:2550-12660 GCA_015107715.1 Tylochromis polylepis
CCGGCCCCCCCCCCCCCACCCACCCACCCACAGACAGTCTGTTGGTCAGCAGATCTGTGACACTGCATATGTTTGGAATGCGCAGTCACTGACGTTCAGCCCGGCCAGTGCTTCATCTCATCGTGAGCACACGGAGAAGAGAGTGATCCTCGCTTCTCGTCAACATCAAGTTCCTCTGTGCTTTTACAGCAGCCTTTCACTTCTCAGTCTCCTTTCAGAGTCTGTGTCTGGCAGTGGGGAGCTAATAACCCTTTGATCTCTGACCCCCGGACCCTAGCAGAGGTCAGAGACGTAGTCAAAATCCTTGAAGTAATCTTGCTCCCTACGGGAGAGGGCCCGGTGCTCGCGGGGCGGCGTGAGGGCGGGAGGCTCGTTGGTGAACTCCTCGTCGAAGTTGCTGACGTCTTCTTTTCCCCCAATGCTGGGAACGAATGGGGGCGGGACTTTTCTCTGCAGGAGCGCCTCCCAGTCCATTCCCTGAATGGGATTTAGGTTTAGTTACCTGTCAATCAACCTTCACACTGTCTCATTAAGGAAAAAAAAATAAAAAAAGAAAGAGAAAAAGCTCACCCTGAAAAAAGGCTGCTTTTTGACCTCTTCAGCATCCTTTTCTCCAGAACCGAGACGTCTTTCGGGATTTCTTCTCAACAGCTAGAAAAAAACAAAAATGTCACTTATGAGCACAAAATAATGTGAAGACGTATCAAAAATACATACATTGATAAAAATCAAACTGAAATACACAAAAGCCCAAAATAATCAAAAACAAGCATCATCAGTCTAACCCGTCTCATGATGCCGATGGCCTCAGTGGTGAGGAAGCGCGGGTAGCGGACTTCATCGTTCACTATGCTGTCAAAAACTTCCTCTTCATCATCACCTGGGAAAGGAGACTGAAACAAACACTCTCATTATACATTACACGTCTGTGAAATCTGATTAGGCTACCAAACATAATATCAACCAGGAACAACTAATGAATTTTAAATTATTTTTTATCTTTATGTTATTTCATCCAACATTTTGATATCAGGAAAAAAAGGCTTCGAAATGTGACTTTTTGATGGGTTGACTGAGTGAAATATTAGCTAAACATCCCATTAATGCATGTAGCTGTCTGGCCTGTTTAAACAAATGCATCCACTGTGAGTATGAGCCAGTGTGATAAAACGGTAAGTGCACAATTATCAGGGAAACAGCTGTTTTTGTGACACGGGCTGTAAGTAAAGTGTTAGCGAGAGCGTATGTGAGAAGTCTCGTAAACAGGTCTTTCAGATCCTGCTGACTGTTACTGCCTGTATTATGTTACAGCTCAGTTGATGGTAGAAGTAGAGTGAAGAAGAAGACACAGATGAGACTGAAAACACAAAGTAAGCTTATGATATAAAGCTTAATGGGGAATTGTGCTAAAAAATAAAAAGTTTTATTCAACTACATTTTGTATCATACTCATCATGTATTACAGTGGTATTACACTGTAACTAATGACACTTGTCACATCTGGTTTAACATTTAACCAATCACACACTCAAAAAAATATTCATGGCCAAAATGCTGACTTTAAGTGATTTGATTACATGTACATTTTTCACAGAATATTGGTACACGAATACAATGAAAATGTTAAATTTTATGGACTCTGGTTGGATGAAATTTACATGATGGGTGTACATTAAGTTTATGCCAAACAGTTTCCTTTAATGATTCATTATGTAAATAAATAAACAATAGATTTTATATATTTCAGCTGCATTTGACTCAAACTTTTGCCAAAAAAAAAGGGCAAAAAAATCTTTTTTTGAGTGCACCTCTTCTTCACAATATCATTTAAATCATATGTGGAGAATTTGTAGAACATTTGTCTAATGCTAAACAATACGTCTTGAAGCAGCTTATGCCACCATCCTTATTTGAGTAAGACAATAACCAGACCATGTTACAGCGCTGAAGAGTTTGGATGCCTAATCACCCACTGACTAGCTCTGCTGCACTACAACATAAAAACTCTGCTTTCAAGCCTTAAGCTAACGGCCTCATCGGCTGTCAAACGTTCTAACGTGTTCTGAAACAGTAAACATGCCCCTTTTTATGAAACCTGAAGATGGCATCGGATTCAAAATGAGCACGTTTTCTTTTTGTTAAAAATGATCTGTTTGTTGTAGTAATTTCAAATAAATGTGGGATTTAAATTGACAAACCACTACGTTCTATTCCAGTTTACATTTTACACAGTGCCTCAATGCTGTCGCATAAAATCGGTTTTATGAATCCTCTCATAAAACTCTCAGTAAGAAGTGTTAGTGTTTCATTTTTTGTCGTTTTATTTGACAGCCAGGCAGGAGATAAGAAACTCAGGCGGAGAAAGACGGGTATTCGTGACATTTACACAACCTTTTCCCCACTCCTGTCATGCTCAGTGGGAAGCTGAGAAGCTGCTATCAACAGGACAACGTCTCGTTCTGCTGTGTTCCAGGTAGCAAGTCATGTAACTCCGTTTGAGCTTGGGTCAGTGCTACATGGATCATCTCTGCTATCTGACCTGATCTACCCTAACAACAATCACATGGGTGAGAGCAATGTCAGGAGAAAATGGCCGCCGTGCGAATGTGGTGACTGACTAGTGGGAAAAGAGTACTCTTCATTCTCACCTCTCCCACCAGCATCTCATAGATGAGCACCCCGAGCCCCCACCAGTCGACTGCTCTGGTGTATGATGTGTCTGTGAGCACCTCTGGAGCCAAAAACTCAGGAGTCCCACAGAATGTGCTGGTCCTGTCTCCATAACCCATGCCTCAGAAAAGAAAGAAACAAAGGGTGACCAATGTGTGAGGGTTGAGTCGGATTGAGGGATATCAACGAAACAGAAGGGTACAGAGGGTCAGTGTGATCAACGTAATGATGAACACTCACCTTCTTTACAAAGCCCGAAGTCAGCTATTTTAACAAAACCCTCAGTGTCCAGCAGCAGGTTGTCCAGTTTAAGATCCCTGATGGAAGAAAGGAAATCAGATTTATGTCTACTACTTCAAAGAGAAAGGAAACATGTGCAAAGACGGAGGCAATCCAGGCACTCACCGATACACAATCTTGTGGTCATGAAGGAACTGAAGACCCAAGACCACACAGGCAGAGTAGAACCTGTTGTACAGACAACAGAAAGAAAGACACACAAAAGAAAAGTGTGAAGCATGACTTCAGTCCCATTCCTCCAGGTGTATAAAATCAAGCACCAAGCCATTTGTGAAAGAATGAGTCATCCTAAAGAGCTCGTTGAAATCAAGCTTCGGTTTGTGAAATTTCTTCCTGCCTACATATTCCACAATTAACTGTGTTATTGTAGAGTGGAAGCATTTAGGACCCACAGCAGCTCGGCCACAAAGTAACGTACTACGCAAAGTCACAGACGCTCTGCTGACTCAAAAACTGCTTCAAACCTCCGTACACATTAACATCAGCACGAAAACTGTGTGCTAGGAGCTTCATGGCATGGGTTTCCATGGTGAGCAGCTCCTGTAGGTATGATGTGTAGGTGAACCTATACTTTAGTATACATGCATGACAAAGCAGAACTCACACAGCACGTTGCTCAGAAAAGACGTCTGCATGTATGTGCATCATGAGGTCCCCTCCTGCTGTGTACTCCATGACAAAACACACATGTTCTGGCGTCTGGAAGCATGCAAACAAGTTGACCAGGAAGGGGTGGTGGGAGCCGTTGACGACCTCAAAAATCCGCTTCTCACACATCAGACTGGAGACGGACAGACAGAGGAAAGGGGGAGGGACGGGGAAGGGGGGGGGTGCACATGAGACAGTCATTGTGTAATTATGGGGTGAATGAGTTCTTGTCGTGCAGCAGAGATGTGGTTAAGGTGGTAAAGCACAGCTACCTCTCCACTTCATCACGCGCGACGATGTCTCCTTTCTTCAGGGCTTTGATGGCGTACTGGCTGCCTGTTTTTTTGTACTCCGATAGCAGCACCTGAAGAGTCCAACAAAAGCTTTCGTTAATCACTTCAGAGATTTTATTGAATAGCTCTCTAATCTAATGGAAATGAACTGGAAAAAGGTAACAGAAGGCAGGTGTAATTCTGTAATTTTGTTGTTGTGATCAAAAAGCATATCTAATAATGCACTCAGTACTCTCCTTGCTACCCAACCTGTCTCAGCCTGAAACCTAAAGCCTTTTTCTTGTCAATAAATATAAACTTGGAGCAACATTGCATTTATCTGGGAGGTATTTTTGCAGTAAGAGTAAGTATTTAGGGAAGTATGGTAGTTTATTTGGTTCCTTGTAACTATATTATGTGTTCCTTGGGCTTCGTTCAACAGCATGAATGGAGAAATTTGAGCTTTATCAGTATTTTCTGACAAACATATCTTCGTACTCTGCAACAAAATTTAGAACTGCCTCAGACTATGCATTCAAATAATGAAGTCCAGGCTGGCTGAGGAAATGCTTTAAACAAAGATAAGAATAACAATTATGACATTATTATAGTTATTTCCAAAACAGCATCAACCCCCCAAAATATTCACCACACTAAAAAAATGACAAAAAGGACTAAAAGTAAATTAAATAAAATGACATGTAACAAAAAAAAAATAAATAAATTTTTTTTTTTAAATTAAAAAAAAAAAAAAAAAAAAAATATATATATATATATATATATATATATATATATATATATATATATAATGTTTTGTCAACACTCAAACATAAAATGGTTAAATTGTGCTTCCCGGATCTCTTCTATCATTTTTAAATGTTTATTTATCTGCTGTTATAAATGAAAATGTTCTCAGCTATTTGCCGATACATCAACAGATCTTAGCTATTACAGACATTATATATTTACAATATATTTGCAAATAGCTAAGATCAGCTGATATACTGGCTAAGATTAGTAGGTATAATCTCCCACTCACAAATCGGTTGGATTCTGTGAAAAAGCCTCGAATTCAAAGCCCTCTTTTCTCTGTGATCCTAAGGTAAACGTGTTTCCTCATATACCAAAACCGAAGTGTGCATTGTAGATTGCTACCACTGATTTACAATCAGTCAGATCTGCTACCAAAGGTACAAAGGAAAGAACAAAACTGTCCGGTGTGCACGTTTCATGAATCAAACAGCTATTTCACACGCCCACTTGAATGAGGCCCACAGAGCTAAAATGGGCTAAAATGCTCCATAGAGCTGCATGGAGCTTGTGTTTATCTGACACACTGCTAATATTAAAATACATATTTACACAACAGATCTGTATTTTAACATTTTGCAGATGAAACAGTACCTTCCCAAAGTGGCCCCTGCCGAGAACAGCGATCAGCTTGAAGTCCTGCAGGGAAAGAGGTCCTTTGCTGGGTCTGAGAGAGGGAAATTATAATTATACAGCAAATGCAATAAATGTCCTTCAAACTTTCGACAAAATCTGTTGCATACACCAAAATTTCACTTTTTTATTTTGCGTTTTAGCATCTAACACAGTAAAGCATGTCTTATTCTGGGGCGACATATGTAGTAATCCATATTAATGATGACTCAGCGTTAAAACCAGGTGTTAAAAAAAAGAGGTTACAAAATATGGCCATATTGTGTGAGGGGGTGTCTTCCTGGTGCCATACTGTGCTGGCAATATTGCAAAAGACATGCTCAGATGTGGGTTCAAGTGTGTGTGTGTGTGTGTGTGTGTGTGTAAGACAGACAGAGAGAAAGAGAGAGACAAGGATCTTTGTCTATTTCTGCACCTGCTTAAGGAGTTGTGGGACAGTGATCTGATTGGCGTCTCCTGAACAGGGACTTCTGGCATGGACGGAGGCTCAATGACCGGCGTCTGTTCCTGTGAAAACAGGGGAAATGTGAAACACCAGCATATTGAATGACAGAGAGTACACAGAGGGGAAATAATACCAATAAGGGAATACAGAAAAAAGAGGGGGAAATGAGGGCAAAATGATTGCGAACATCTGTAGAAGCAGACAATCAGTCACTGATGCTCATTGAGCCTGATGGTCAGATCCCCCTGTTGGCCGACAGCCTCACTCCTCCCCTCTCCCCTGTCCTCCTCGCTCCCCTCTCACTGCTAATTAGTTGTCTAAAAAACATCAGAGTAATTAATCTCATAATACTTCAACCCCGCTGAACACACCATCTGCCACGGGCCCGCTCCCCCCTCTGGCTCTCTCTGCTTGTCTAAATCTGTCTGTCTGCCTCCCTGGCCTCTTATATTTAAAGTCACACTAGCTCTGCATACAGCATACTGACATACAGTATACTGACACGTCATGTTACACAAACTGTATAATATGGATCATTACATTTAGAATGCAAGGAATGAAATCACCAAATAAAAGCGTATATTTGAAAAGATGATATTTTGTCTCCTTGTTTAGTTCCTGTAATAATGTAATATTATTTAAAGGCAACATGGCACTTTATAACGTCAAGTAAAGACCCAGCAATAAGACAGAGAAAACCCCAACAAACAGACTATGAGCAAGAACTTGGCAACAGTGGGAAGGAAAAACTCCCTTTTAACAGGAAGAAACCTCAGGCAGAACCAGGCTCAGGGAGGGGCGGCCATCTGTCATGACCGGTTCTTACTTCAGCTGATTACTCTTTAAGTTTATTTATTATAAATCTCTAACTTGACATTTTTTTGGTAAGTTGTTGAATAAAAATATTGCATTCAGTTATTAAAAGTTGACGAGTTCCGTGCAGTAGCTCTAATATAATGGAACAAATCAACATAATCTTCTTGTAACACTTTGTTTAGAATCCTTTGCAGCGAATAAGCCCCTTAAGTCTGGCACTTTGGACGTCACCAAAGAAGACTTTTCTCTTTTGTGATGTTTTGCTGGGTCTTTATTGCAGCTGTCTTCATCTGTTACTTGTTCAAGGATCTTTCTGCCTCTACTTTAGTTTTGTCTTTACCAAATGAAATGTAGCCTGATAGGGGTTGTAGAATCGTAGAAAATTTCCCTTCAGCACCTTCAAACACTCCTAGCTTGTTTTCAAATGATTTTAGAATATTTACTGTGATGTGCTGTTAGGTGAACTTTGCCTTCCTCTCAGTGTGGGCCACCTATGGCCCACTTTGATCTTAAGTGGGCCAAACCATTGAAACTCCCCTTTCTGTCAGTGTAAAGATGTTTAACTAAACATTTAATCCCTCAGAGATCTTATATAAGAAATAGGAGTGCAATTTCAACAGTACACCTGAGTTTTTTTCACATGCTAAAATAACAGAAAAAGGCCTGGTAGCTCATTGCCCAGACAGTCTTGTATTTATAATAATGTTCTTTTTTTCTATAGTAGAAAATTTCTACAGTAGATACAGCAGATACTGGAAAAACAGGAACATTTTTGTCATTTAATTGATTATCTATTACTTATTTACTCTGGTATAGCATGAATGGTCGTGGAGGAGAGTTTTATCAATAGAAAAAGCTGTAAACTTCAAAATCTATGCACTCTTTTACTTCTTCCAAATCCTTCCAGTGGGCTGGATTGGAGTATTTGCCGGGCCGATTCTGGACCCCGGCCCTTATGTTTGACACTCCTGTATTAGCCTATTCACTTATTTGATGCAATTTTTAATGAATTAAATGTCTCTGGATCTAAACCAGAATAAATTTTTGATAATGGTCATAATCTTTAAAGGCAAAATAAGTGGTGTGATTGAAGGTGTTAGTGACATCAACTTTTCAGAAGTGATTTGGGTGGAAAGCCTTTTTTTAAACTTAGCTAAGTAATCAGAATGGCATTCGTATGGTAGAGACAGAGTAGAGAGCACGAGTAAAATTGTGTTACACAATATGACTTGTTTTGTTTGTTGCAGTAAGCCGAAGCTTCACTTGTAGTTCCAGAAATATTCTTTTACTTTTTTTTTCATACTAAACTGCATTTTTTTTAAATAATAACTGTTTCCCTTTTATGAGTAAGTGAAAATGAAATAAGTTTAATTTTTGAGCTCAGTTGGTTCTTTGCTTCTCTGCTACAGCTCCTCTATTTTCCACCTCTCTATTCTTCACTCCCACACTATCACCCTCTGCAGACTGTGTTCTTCACACTGGGAAAATCACACAGATTTGGACTTGATCAAATTAAAGCTCCCCTCCATCCAATTATGTCTCATTAAAGCTGTCTCCCTGAGATTTCAGTTCTCCATTTGGCTAATTATTCATTCTTTCTGTTTCTGTCTCCGCTCAGGCCCCTACTAGGCCGGTCTTAGATTTCACTGCAGCCCACAGGAAGGCAGTCTATATGACAGGGAGCACTGTTTTCAAGACAGAGGCTGCAGGTAGGAAAACTGGAAAACGGTAACGTGATAGTGTAAAGATGCCCATCTTTCCCCCAACGGAAAGTCCTCTGTCCATCTCTGCAGCTCACTCACCACGGGAGCGGGTGCATCCACTACATCTCTCTTGACCTCAGGTTTGACCATATGGTCGGTTTCCAGGTTTAGCTTCTCCACTGAGATTTCCCTGCAGCGCGCGTATACACGAAATAAAGAAAAAAGAAAGGAAAAACCATCAAACTTTGTGGAGGCACAAATAAAAGCATTATTTAGTTACTGGTAAAAAAGGAAAATTAGTACACTGCCAACATTAAACTCAACTGCAAGAATACCGACTCAGGTGTAATTCATACTTTCTAAATGATGCAATAATAACCATAATAATAATGACAATATAAAAATATAAATAATGGCAGACATTAAAAAGTTATTTAAAGCTACATAAGATCCACCACCCATTACCCATTAACTGATCCAAAGTGGTCAAATATTGATTCCTTTAATCACCTCCAGGGAGTACTCTACACTGATAAATGACCATGACTTAAAATGCATAAACACATCTCAAACTAAAAACTGAAATGCATTAAGGAATATCATATGCATTCTAGTCCACCTGCAGGCACATTAGTTACATACCCTGCGCTGGTTGTGAGCGGGCTGCTTGTGAAACTGGGCGTGCTGCTTCCGCTGGGGATGACGTTCCTCAGCAGGCGGACCCAGGTAGCGATGTCCACGTTCATCTGACGGGCGCGCAGGAAAGCTTTACCTAAAACGCACACGTTGCCAAATGTACGTGATCACTGAAAGAAACTCTTCAGTGGCTTTAATGACAATCGCTCAGCTTTCGAATGACGTGACTCTATTTCATGTGACTTTTAGAATGTGTGTCTCGTAAATTAACAGATGATATTATTTCAAATCCTGTGGTTTATAAAAAAACTTCAAATGCAGCAGGCTTGAAGCGAGTAAAATATAGTAGTCTTAATTTAGAATAATTGATGCATGTATACATTCAGCAGAAGCTTTTCAGGACCAGCTGGGTAGCAGTGGCTTACTGGAGGACACGCTGACACATTCAGTTTTATTTATATAGCACCAAATCACAACAACAGCTTTTGTATTGTAAAGTGAAGACCCTACAATAAGACAAAGAAAACCCCAAGAATCAGACTATTACTATGTCTATTACTATTACTATTACTATTTACTATTACTATTACTATAAACTATAATCTATGAGAAAGTACGTGGAGACAGTGGGAAGGAAAAACTCCCTTTTAACAGGAAGAAACCTCCAGCTGAACCAGGCTCAGGCAGACTTTGCTGCGACCACATGGACACAAAGGTGCTGGAGTTGAATTACTAACCTTGCAAGTAGTGGCCGATTCACTCTACCCACTGAGCTATGCCAAACCATTTTTCTAAGACACGCACTCCTTTTTCTTTTAATCTGACGTCATCTGACTGTGTCAGATTCATGTATGAATGTGTGCACTCCGCTCAGACCTAACAACATGCAGTAATAATCACTTTCAACGTGGCACAAGTCAGAAAGCATGCAGTCACTGTGGAGAAATTACAGTTGTGCGCTTGTCTCTCCGACATCCTGAGTTGTCAGCTTAGCTAACAATAACATTTTAAGCAGGGGAAAAACCCTGTCATGTGAGACACTCGCTTTAAGTCTCTGCCTCGAACTAATCTGACAACATCCTCAAAGTTTTTTTCTTTATGTTCAAACAGGCTTTTGAACTAAAAAAAAAAAAAAAAAAAAATTACAAAAAAAAAAAAAAAAAAATTCAAATTTTTA
>VVHJ01031213.1:12680-28999 GCA_015107715.1 Tylochromis polylepis
ACTAAAAAAAAAAAAAAAAAAAAAAAAAAAAAACATTCACAGAGAGCAAAACAGACAGTTTGAAGTTTTGCATTCCCGTATTGGTCGGCGGTACATACAGACCTCTCCAAAAATCTTCAAACTCCTCTCATGCTCATGTCAAGCATAAAATCTTTGCCACTGCTCACCAGTGCTGGCAATGATCCGAGCTAACACTAACAGGAGCTGCTTCAAGAAGCTTTTTGTTGTGCATTTATTACAAATCTGCAGCATCAGATGGCAGAAACCTTTCATTAGCTTCTCCAATGTTGAGAGGGCTGCACACATTTGCACGCGATGCACAAAAATATTATTAATTACCAAAAATTAATAATCCCTGACATGCTGACGGTGTCTAACAGCAAATGACACCATGAGCTTTACTTCAGAAAGATGAGCTCTAACCTTTTTTATTGTGCCAAGACAATTTTGACAGACTACGGTTTAGTATTTTTTTTTACCCAGATGTTTATGGATGCATTCCTATAACCGCTCTAATTATTAAGGCAGCTACCAAAAAACAGCTGCAGTTAAGAAAACTCTAACCTCATGCATTATTGCATCACTTGGTGTACTTTCCATCAGTGTTCTGAGTATGTCTGAATAAAGCTGTGAGGAGCAATCATGCAAAGAGGATCCATGTCTGAATGGCAGACTGCAGTCACAGGCTGATGAAGCCAGCGGTGGTGACTGAAAAGGGCCTAATGCACACACGCGTCTCCTTCTTTTGTTCACTGGTGGCTTCAAGTCTTTCTCCTTTCTCACAAGCAGATGGCGTGGCAGAGCACGCAGCACATACACTTGGTTTTACACAGCTCTAAAAACTAATCCACTTGTCAAAAAAAAACCCATTTTAAAGTCCAAACATAGATTTAAAAAGGTTGTGTGTGAACACTGGAGCTTACCGTGCTGCTTAGAAAAGACTTTCTTCTGCCTCTGGAGTCTTCGTCCTCTCTCTATGACTGGATTGAAGAAGGTCACCTGAAACATGCACAGTTACATGTTACAACTATAGTGTGCGCCTGAGGTTAAAAACACGGCAACTGTGTTTTTTAGGTACTTTTGTGTTTTAGTGTTTGCAGGCAAATACGAATCATGAGGTGGTTCTGATGAGACTAAAAGGGAGGTGTAATGTTCACGCATGTGTCTGCCCAGTACCTCAGCCAGCAGCAGCCCCTGTGGCTCCAGTTCCAGCTGGACTTGGTGTCTTTGGTTGTCCAGGAAATCCTCCAGCTTCAGGTACTTCAGAGCACACAGGGAGCGATAATCTCTCCAGTACACTGCGATCTCCATCTCCCTGGACTAATCATAAAACACGAACATTTGATGGCTTAGACACATTAAGAAAAAAACAAAAAAAACCCCTCAAAAAACAAGTCCGTAGTTCTGCTTCAGGAAAACTGTGAGAAACAGGATCTAAGCTCGTGCTTGGTTATCGTAGGAACAACATTTGCAGCTCAGTGATAGTGTTTCCTGATATTCATTGTGGTGGTTGTGCACTGTGAATTTGCTCCCCAGAGTCAGGCTGTCAATGCAGAGCAACACAATCGTCTTCACCATCTTGTCTAACGCCCCTCTGCTCGCCAGATTTGCCTTTCTGTGACTTGGACAACTCCCTCCTCCCCACCAGAATGCAAATGTGGTTGAATGATCACAAGTTTGACACACTGGAGGAGATCCAGTGCGCGTCACAGAGGCACAAGGGCGAAGGGGACAGACCAAGACTTCCAGGGAGGGATTTATATATAGTAGCTGTGCTGGAAATTGTCCAGAGGTGTGCTAGAAGATGACATTGAAGGGGAAATGTGGAAATTTAAACCAGGTATGGCATTTGATATTTATGGAACTTTTACAACACACAAATCTACTCTTTCTCTCCATTTTTGTACTCTCTTTATAATACACCACAGCTTAATGCCTGCCTGATACAGAAAACACAATATAACACCTTTTATGCATTCATGAAACAAATCCAAGTAACCCCCCCCCAAAAAAAGATATCTGCTCTATTTTAAAATGAAGGTATTTTTCTGTGTAAGAACTGATTAAATGCACTGTAGCATGTGTACAAGCCCATGAAAAGCACTGCTTGACAGCTTAGGCTTGAATGACAGTATCTCTGTGACAGTGTAACAGATTGAGAGTGTGCTTTGTCGTACTCTTTCCAGCTCTAAAGTGAAGGTCTGGTCCCAGGCCTGCTCTCCAACTGTTCTCCAAGCTGTCTGACCCACCACTGTGTTCTCCAGCTTCAGCACGGCGCTCACTTCCGCTGTAAAAGATACACAAGCACTAATTTTTCAAGTAAAAATGCTGACTGCTGACTACATTTTATTAAATTATAAGCCTTAAGCGCAAATTTGTTTGAGTTACTACAGTCATCTAAAGCTTAATTTAATGGGGAAATAAGACCAGGAACACTTACAAGAGAGCTCCTCGTTCTTACTGGGGATCTTGAGGCTCATGCTGCTGGTGCTCCGGCTGTACAGGCCGCTCAGTTTGAATGAGGAGCGTCCATCTGGTGTGGAGTAAGAAGGCAGAACGACAGGGGTCCCTCTATTTCTCCCTGGGACCACCTCCAGCAGTCCCACACAGCCCAGAAGACGAACCTGAAGACTACCTAGAAAGAAAAGGCAAAAAGAAATTAACCTTATGTTTTTGAATAATAAACTATGACTGAATATGCTGAAAACAGTTTTATTCTCCTATTTATTCTTTCTACCTGTAAGAGGTGATGGTTTGCTCAGGGTGCTGTACTGGTTATGGACATATGGGGTGCTGTGACGGGAGCTGAAAGCTGAGGAGGAGGCCAGCACTAGCTCCTCCTTGATGAGGCAGGCTTTGGGATGATCCTCGGGCAGCTCCAGCAGTCTCTGTTCCAGAGAGCATCGGAGCAGGTCCAGACGCTGGGACGACCCACTCAAACCACACTGAGCCTGCAGAGCACAGAAAAAACACAAAACTGTGAGACTGGAGACAAATTTCAGATTTTTTTTAACATACTGTCCTGTGCAAAAATCCTTCTTGTAAATGGTGAAATTCATGCCCTTAAAAACAGGAAACATCCAGCAAGGACTTGACCCAGGACTTGAGAGATTAAGAGGTCCGTGGGTCAAGTGGGCTTTTGGCTGAACCATCAACTGTTCACTGAAGCCTCATAAGAAATGGTTTCAGTGGAAGGTTGGCTGTGAAGAAGCCATTGTTAAGGAAGGGAAACAGGGAGAAAAGATCGAGGTATGCCAAATTACATAAGAACTGGAGAACTATTCCTGAAGACTACTTAAAGAAGTGGCCAGAAAGCTGAGTAAGAGAGTTCAGGCTGTTTTGAAGAAAAGAAAGTTGGTCATACCAAATATTGACTTTCAACCTGGTTAGAATTGTACAAAAACATGTTTTCGGCTTATATGCTGCCCATTTCCTATTTCCCTTGCAAAATATAAAAAATGACAGGCTAAAGACTTCTACATGGAACTGTAAATGTATGCATTGGTCTTTTTTTAAGACATTGAAATTTTTTAGCAATGCTTATAGGAAAAAAAAATCAGAATCAGAAAATGTAACCCAAAGGGAAAGTATCCGTCTCCCTTTGAAATGAATACTCTGGGTTATGTGGATGTGTTCACACCAATAAAGGTACAGGTTTTTGCTTCTGCCTTTTCAGAAGAAACACTGATGCTTTAAGGATTGGTTCAGTATGCAGGAACAAATATTACAACTCTTTCACTTTCATTCAGAGAGCTACATGACTGATACCACTTTCACGTCTTTCCCCAAGTATATCAAAGGTACAGCTAGTAATTGGTTAGCATAGTTTAACCTTTAGGAAATGGTAAGAAGCAGCTAGCCTGGATCTGTCTAATGGTAACAACATACAGCACAGAACTCATAAGACATTACTCAGCATTTTCTATTACATCTGGAGAGACGCAAATGAAACTTTTTAGGGTTTAAAAACAGATGATACTGCCAGGACTGTAGATCTTTGACCCAGAAAAGGGTCAATCATCTCCTCTCTGACCTCAGCAATGGCCTTCTTATCTTGGACCTTTCCCGCACCCAGCAGTCGCATCATGTTCTTGGCTCCCTCAGCCATGGCGTGCTCCACACGGTAGTGATGCCACAGCTCCTCCACACGCAGCTCCGCCCCACACAGGTCGGGCTTACCTAGGACAGGGTGTCAGGTTTAGTAAACAACGTGAACAACAAGGGGCACAAATGACTCAATATGACCAATATGACACAGAAACAGAAAGTGTGACGAGGCTTTCATCCAGCACTGCACTGGATCCTTTGGAATTTGTTTCCATTTGTTCATAAATATAACCTTAAACACTGTGAAAGTTTCACACAAACCAAAATGTGCAGGAGAAATCTGATTAAAGACATAAAACAAACAAAAGATATTTTACACTTGGTCACCCCAGGCTAAAACCTCTTTGGTGGGTTGAAAAAATGGAGATTTTCAAAGAACAGGCTGTTGATCCTCATCAAGCTGGAGAAGTTTACAGAACCATATCTCACGAATTTGAACCCCACTAGTCAGATAAACTGTGTAAGAATGATGGCCATTGAAAGAGCACTGTTACTCTCCACAATCTGTAAACCAGTCAGTTAGCAATGATTAGCTAATTAGCCAGGAGTGTTATGGCCTGGGTAGGTTCTAGGAGGCTAAAAGACATCTCTCATGTTTATGAGGCCGCCATCAGGAGAATACTGAACACAAATAGCATGCACGGCAGGTCTGCAAGCACAAAGCACTACTCTCATTAATGCTAGCTTGCTTGAATGAAGGCTAAATGATCTTTAGATCATTTCATCTGTAGATCATTTAGATGAAGGCTGTTTAAACAATGCTTTGTAGATGAATGAGAGCAAAACAGATTTGTCAGCCACGCAGTAAGACAACAATCTCCAAACACACAAGTCGCTCTACTAAAGATTGCTTAAAGTCCTGACCTTAATCCCACAAAACTATTTTGGAAATATCTGAGGTGAAAGGCTCATGAGGAAAAAAACGCTAGTGAGTTGCAGATACCCCCACAGACACGTAACATTTGATAATTTTGTCTCATGTGTCATAGCTGTACAGAAAATTTCTTTCTCTGTAGCATCGTAGTACTCATTTGACATCATGGTTTTGTCTGCCTCATTTAAATCAAACATTATCTCTGTTTTAGGTCGCTGCCGACTTGTGGAGAAACATCTGACTCATATCTGGCGCCAGTAAATGCGCCACCATGTCAGTTAGCTCGTCTGACTTTCAGTGCTGAGTAAGTTGTGCACAAGTCCTTGTGATTGAGCGTGTAAAATAAACATTAAAGCTTAAATGCAAAGACTTCCACGGGGCTGAGAGGAACTGGAAAGTTGGGTAATACCCTCAAGAGTGACTGCATTTATGCACCAACAGTCATGTGATCCGCGTTAACATAAAAATGTTGAACTTAGCAGTTTTAAAAAAAGCTGAAGAAGCAACACGTTGGAAAAAAGAGTGGCACAGACAAAATAAAAACATCTTCTCAATCGAGGTGTGTGTGTCTTTGTGTCAGTGAGCTTGCTGTCCTTTGTAGCGTCGCTGCTGATTTGAGCTTTGTTTTATCCTGCCTGCTTATTCTCTTTCATCTCTCACTCCTTCCTTCCCAGCGCTTTGCTCTGTTGTCATCTCTGACTCAGTCCTTTCAGGCTCACTCCCTTCCTGGCTCCCCGGTCTGCCCGGCCTGCTCTCTAACCTCTGTTAAATGAGCCATGCCTTTTAGTTGTTGGGCAACATCAAGGGGATGCAGGAACATCAATAAGGCTCTAACCTGAGAGAGTGAGGCGGCTGGAATGGACACTGCGCTTGTGTGTGCGTGTGTATGAATATGTGTTTTTGACTGGAAGACTATACACTGTGAAGTTCTGAACCAAGAATTGATCCGCCAGCATCATAAAATATGCAGTGTTTATAAGCTGAAAGACTGACAGGTGGAGTGAAAGAGCAACTGAAAGATGAGACAAAAGCACGATAGGTACTTTGGTTGTCCTCAGACTGCTCCGTTGCCTGCATGGCCTTTCGGATCTGCATGCGGATGATGTCGATCTTTGTCTTGCTGTCCTGCAGCATCTGCTGAGCTGTCTGGAGAAGCTTCTTTTCCTGAAAAACGACAAGAGATCATGCCACAGGTTGAACATTGGAAAGTGCAGGTGACAGTAAACATAGTGAGTAAGACTTTTGGCTGATGGTTGTGCTAGTTAAGTTACCTTGGTACCACCACTGGAATATATTGGAATCATGTTCTCTGCTCCCTGTTTGACTTTCAGCTCAATGTTCAGCTGCCGCTCCAAAGCTGCTATGCGATGCTGATTGGTGGACGTCTGGTTGATGGGTCCTGGAGACTTATTTGAATCTGATAACAGAAAGAGAGCCGGGTCAGGAGGTCAGGTTGCTTCTGATGCAGTCTTTCAAACATCACTTTTGTCAAATGGTCGAACATGAAGCTAAAAACTATGTGTGGATTTTTGTTTTGTTTGTTTGTTTTTTACATGTTTTAGTCCATAAAAGGCCAACATACAAGACATTTATAGATATTTTACTTGCTTGATATTAGCTTGCTATCCTGCCTAAGAAGGCATCAGGTTTCAGTTTATTTATCAGGTGGTTAATCAGTTACAAATGAGAAGAGTTTATATATAAAGACACTTTCAGATAGGTATTTTTCATCCATCCATCTTCTTCCGCTTATAAAAGGCTGGGTCACTGGGGCAGCAGCGTAAGCAGAGAAGCCCAGACCTCCCTCTCCCCAGCCACCTCCTCTAGCTTGTCCGGGGGAACACCGAGGCGTTCCCAGGCCAGCCGAGGGATATAATCCCTCGAGCGTGTCCTGGGTCTGCCCCGGGGCCTCCTCCGGTGGGACATGCTCGGAACACCTCACTCAGGAGGCATCCTTGTCAGATGCCCGAAACCACCTCAACTGGCCCTTTTCAATCGGTGTTTTATGACGCATGAAGATTTTTACATTCCTGACTTTTTTAGAAAAAAAACAAAAATGTAAGCAATGTACAGCTGAGAGTACCTTATAGCTGAAACGGTGCATTATTCAAGCTTATGTTATCATCACATCATAACTACAGTTCTGGAGGAGATCGATTAAGGTGTCGTTCACTTCTTAGTTTAGTTTCAGAACTATTTTATAATTGTTAGGCACCATGTGGAAATATCGGTATAGATGGTGCTGATTTGATAAGACAGGAATGGAACCCTATCTAACTAACCCCAAGTTAGTGGGGATAGGTTAATTGGAAACTCTAAATTGCCCATAGGTGTGAACGTGAGTGCGAATGGTTGTCTGTCTGTATGTGTTGGCCCTGCAACAGACTGGCGACCCGTCCAGGGTGTACCCTGCCTCTCGCCCTAAGATAGCTGGGATAGGCTCCAGCCCCCCCGCGACCTTGAAAAGGATAAGCGGTAGAGAATGGATGGATGGATGGAACCCATGGTGCCAAACAATATACCTGCTAAACATTAGCACTGATACTATGAGCATATTGGTATGTTAAATTTAGCATTTAACTCAAAGCCCCGGCGTGCCTTATTAACATCTCAGTGTTATCTAAAAGGAGAAAACACAAAGAGGCCTACAGCAGCACAGGCAACATGTGATGTATGCTCTAAATACAGATACAGTAAAGCACCATACCTTTGTTTTCTTCATGGCCCTTGACCACAATGTGAGCATCCAGCTCTTGGAGCTGAGCCTGGAGTGACTCAAGCTTTCGCTTGGAGCTGCGGAGCTGTGAGTCCACCTGCTGGGCATTCCTCTTGTCGGTAGTGGCCCTGCGCAGATTCTCTGCGCCCTCCTTGATCTTCAGCTCCTTGCGAATCTCTCTGCGGATCTTCTCGCGGTGCTCATCCAGCCGCTGCTGTACACTGGAGTCTGAAAAGTCTGAGTTTTGGTCCAGACCGAGCTGCTGGAGCACTGACAGCCTGTCTGTGTCACTCTGAATAAGGAAAAAAAAGGAGACGGTTGTTATTGTTAAAGAGCCTACAGAAAAGGGAAAGGTGGTGTCCCACAAGAACATGAAAAAAGAAGGTTCTGTATTTAGCTTGCTGTGTATGAGAAGGATTAGTCAGTTTGACCAAAGAAACCGATTTGCAGGGTAACATCTCCAGCTGAGAGCAAAGCTGAGGTTATGACAGTAAAAGCTGGAAACAGTCACCCTGCACATATTTGAAAAAGTGAAGCACTGCAGGATAAAAGGAGAGGAAAACTGTGTGTCTGTGAGTGAATCGTCAACATTTGAGACCTGCCAAGCTGACATGGTGAAGCAGCATCAAAGCAGAGGCACCACTTAAGTGTGTAAAGAGCTGAGTGCTCACATCAGCTCTCCTGCTGATCAACACTAACCAGATTACAGAAGATTAGAACAGCAACAATGCAAACTAAAATCAATCAGAGTCTCCTTCTGGACAGGTCACTAGTAAGCAAACATAATGGTAAGCATATATGAGATGCAAACATTTTTATTTAGTAGAGGAAAAAACATAGAATATCACAGGATGCACATTAGTTTAATTTGAGCTTATCCAGCATCGTATTTTTTTTCTCAGTCTCTAATAAAACAGTTTTACATGATTAACAGTTCATGATAATGGGCCTTGGTGCAGCCCAGCAGTTCATCCTGTGTCAGAAACAAGCTGTTTTAACGCCTTTCTTCTGATTGGCTGCCTGTCTCAAACAGAAGGTCTGAACAGAAGGTGGATGGACTGCGTTGACCAGAAGTGAACACATTTCGATGAAAGGAAAAGAAAAAAAAAAATGAAGGTGTGACATGTTACATTAGCAGCTAATGCTAGCAAGCTTGGTTACCAAACTGCATCCATAGATTGTGTGTGAGCGATACACAGTCAAATACCTGCTAATATTAGCTACGAATAGTACAAAGTAACACAGTTTTACTCACAAAATCCAACAAAAAACATCTTGAATAGACTGTACAATTAACCGCGCAGCAAGTCATCCTGAGGTTTTGCAGATATGTGATTGCTAGCCATCTGACATTAACTCTTCTACCATTCTGGATGTGTGACAATCATGACGGCAATGTAGAGTCACGTGAATAAGATCTAGAGACCAGTCTGCAATCATCTGGCAACAACCAGTCATAAGGGAAAAATGAATATTCCGCCGACCAGTTGCTGAGTGGTTGCTGGACCTTGATGGGAAATCCTTTGCTAAAGCCTCAATAAAACAGACCTAGAGAGCAGTCAGTAGCCGCCTGACAACCGCCGGTCACTAGGGAAAACTGTGTATCCCCAACCAGTTGTGACTGTTTTGATCGGTAGCAGACTGCTGTGGTCACTTACAGTTTTCCCGGAACACGGTGACTTTTCTGCAAACACTCACCAGCTATTCTCCAAGCGGTAGTGAAACTGTGAAAGTGTGACACAAAATGGAAATGGAAAATGTTTGCTGGCAAAGTAAAAGATGCACCTTTCAATATTGTCTGCACAATTGTTACTTAGAAGACAAATATTCTCCATTTCTGGTTTGTGTCACATTTTCTCATTTTCTCTCAGCAAGTATTTGCAGACATGTTGACAACTTCTATCCAAACTGCTGGCAACCATGGGACTCTGATAATGACCAAAGGAATCATAAGGATGCTTTTGGTAGAGGACCCTCTATGTGACCAATTTCATGTAGTGACAACCAGCAGCCTCAAGGACACATTCGCCACCCAGTTAAGAAACACACATTTTTACCTCACAATATCCTGTTCAGTATGGTAAACAACTCTTGTGCATGATGTCACATGAGAAATCTCTAATATTTTTAACATAATTATGTTAAAGCTGTTCCAAAAGGCACCAACAGCTATGGCTGACACTCAGCTTTACTAAAAAACCCTGCAGACAGACAGGCACACAGACCTAACCCTCACTGGCAGCTGAACACATGCAGCAGTAGTAGATGTTCACAACACAGAACAACACTCTATGAGTAAAGGTAAAGCTTAAGTTTTCAGTAAAGCTTAAGTTGTTTAAAACAACTTTTAAACAACACTGAAATATTAAACAGTTATTTTAATTGTTTACCTGGCTGCCGCAAATGTTCTCATTAGCTTTTTAACTATTAGCAAGTACCCAGTGCCACATTAGCCGCTAAGTTGTGATTAACATAGTGGCCAGTGGCTATGGCTAAAATTTAAAGCTAGCTAAGAGCTAGGCAGGCCTGCCCATCTGTAATGTCAACAGACAGCAATAATTTAACAAGGTGATTGTAATGTATGTGTCACCAATAACAATAATTTGTAGCTGACTGTAAAGATAAAAAAAAAATGGTAACAGTCATTTCCATTCCTTTCATCAAAGTAAATCTATAAAAATGCTCATTTCATTACATTATGTGCATGGATTAATTTAAAAGTTGTTAACAACGGCTGTATCTGTTTTTACAGGCTACACCTTCATCAATGCATCATGTAACTTGTCTCCTAGTAAAGCTGGCCCTCAAACGCCATTCAGTAGCTAACATGTGAAATGGCCACAAGAAAAAAAAAAGAAGAAAAAAGAAAGAAAAAGAAAGCTGGCAGTTCACAGTTGCTGTATTTTGTCTGTGTTTTCTTATAGAAAAAAAAGACCTGAAGAAACAAAAATTAACTAATAATATTGCGCACTAATACCAGCTACACGAGCAATGACCACAAGGCCAAATGCAAATTAAAAATGTTGATAAAGAAGCAACAAGCTACGCCAGACCCAACAGTTTGGGAAAGGCCTCACTGAGGATTGGCAGCTCCTGTGCTTGGCAAACAAACAAAGTAGAGTTTGACCTCTGCGTTTAAATTGACTTAAGCCGGTTGGTTTTGCTCATATTTCGAACTCAGTACGATGATGTTGCGGAACAGGCGATTGGAAGTTAACTGGAGACAGCGAGTGAGAGTCATTAGATGGGGAAGAGCTTCTATGTGTACCAGCGGCTGAGCGTGGAAGGTGGACAGAAGGAACCAGTGAGTCTGTGGAGCTAAACCTTTATGGCAACAGATGGGCATGGGCACTGATGCATCCACAGAGCCCCGATGACCACTCAGTAGACTTTGAAAATAGCAGAAGTTGGCAGGAAAAAAGTTCAGCGATACTAACTGAACCCTCTTCTGCCAACATGAAGAAAGAGGAAAGTAAGCATTTATAGGCATACAACAGGAAGTGAAGTGTTTTGTGGTGTGGCTCCTCTCCTGAACTTCAGATAATCCCCTGCAAAATCAAATATGGAAGGTCAAATCTGTCAACACAACCATCATGAGGAGACATGGGAGATGTGTCAGTTGTGTTCTGCACGTCTTTTATCTTACCCTTTATAAATGCAGCCCATAAAACCAAATAAGACCCGATGACACTAAAAATGAAACAAAACATTTTTAAACAACAAAACCGAGATCCCGTAGAAACTAAGTGAATTCTTTAAAAACTGTTGTAACATCAGAGAGCTCTCAGCTCCACTGTGCTGGAGTTTAAAGACGAGCTGCTCAGGGCCTTTCCCTGCACTGTGCAGCCAGCTATCCAGCTTAGCGGATCTGATTACAGCTGCTTAGGTCTCTGTGTCCATCCAGCCACACACAGGCTATGGCTACAGCACTGTTCTCATTAGGCCATAATCCATCTGCAACACAATGCACTACAACCAAACCACATGGCACAGGCGGAGGGCTTGTGGGATTTTAACTGCAGCTTTAATGCAACGTTACATCATTGCACAGCTCTGAAGCAATAAAACTGAGCGTGTCTCACAAACTTGTTGTTGAAAAAGGTCAACTATGTTATCTTGCTTGGTCTAGAAGAACAGATGCACTATTTATATACATGTATACAGATATAGGCGTGTACGTATGCATGCATACTGTCGTATATTATTAACATCGCTGATGATGTGGCAGACCTGAACAGCATGAGTGCGCCAGCAGCGGCCATTCATGGCAGAAAAGAAAGCGGAGGCAGCAACACACCATGAACGGCAGGAAGGGAGAGTTTGCACTCTGACGTAGTCCGGCTCAACACAATACAACTTAATCCCTGGTGTTTTACAACAAAGAACCTCTGGAGTGAGGTATAAGACAAATCAGGCAGCAGGGTGAAATCACAACAGTGGATGGCAGTCAAAATTCGCAAGTGATTCGCTGTGAGACAGTAGATGTTTTTACAGGAAATGAACGAGGAAACTGACAGAAAAGAGAAGGGCCACAGTAATGCAGGGAAAGAAAGCGGCGGTGTTGAGGCCTGCTCCGGCCACAGTGGCCTACCGAAGACTCTGGATCACCCTGCTCAGGGCTATCAATCAATTGATCCCGTGGTAGGTCTTCCAATGCACAGTCCTCACTGGCCATCTTTGGCCTCCCTCCGGCTTTGCTCTTAGGCCACCTCCACACACGAACACACACATATGCTATCACACACACCCAGCCCTGACAGCAGCACCAATCAGACAACACAAAGTCCCACTCCTGCCTCCCCCAAATCCAGGATGTCCTTCCCGCCAGGAATCAAAAGCCAGGCTAAATCTGGAGCGAGTGAACGAGGTGGAGGAGAGGAAGAAAGAACGGCATAGACCGAGCCCCACCTCGCTGCTTCCTGTTCTGCTCTTTGCCAGATAGAGACTGAGGCGTCATGCACTCTGTACACACACACACATGCACACACATTTAAGTGGTTTTGTAAGTGAGAGAGCTCACAGTCACTCTGCTTCCTGCTACCAAGTCTCCATAGCTGAGAGACAGGCTGTTGTGATAGAGTCTACTACCAGAGCAAGTTCTTGTATATTTCTGGCATGTTCGTGCATATGGAACTATGATACACAACTGTTTTGTGCATCCAGGTCAGAATTTCTGCATAGATGATAAGACACTGTCAGAGAAAGTGTTGAGTTAAGAAAATAAACCTCTGAGTGAGAAGGGGTGTGTCAAAGGGCAAGCTGATGGATCTGCTTCCCTGGCATACTTGATATTTAAATGGGGCTGAAGGAAACAAGCTCTTCTCACTTGAACAATAAGTCATGGATATCAAAAACCTGTGCACGGAGACGGACTTTGTCTGCAAGTCTACTTGAAGATGGCACAAAATCCAGCAGAAAAAATGCTGAGCAGTCACTTCCCATACACGAACAAGCCGTGATCGCACATCAGCAGCACTGACTGATTGCGGCTGTTCCTGAGGGCAATAGATGGTCTCATTGCTGCCTGACTTCTGTACTCTTCCTGCCAGCTAGAGACAAGCAGGTCATGGGTTTATCTGACTCAGACACTCAGCAGCGCAGTGGCACTGACCTTCCAAGCCCTCACTATGCTGCAGATATCCCTCTCTGGCTCCCATGTATCCACCATTGCACATGCACTTAACAAAATGAGACACGAGAAGGAAACCAACAAGCACACACAGTGTGACATTCAAAGAGGCACCAAAGCACATCCAGTTCTTCATATTCACCCATTTTACAGCAGGGGGAATAGGAAGTGAAATAACATAAAGTTATGCCAAACTATGCAAAACACAGGCAGTTAGAAATGTTCTGATAACAGATATCCACACACTGTAAAACATATCTGGGTGCGGGTAATAAAATATTTCCTTACCGGGCAGCTGTGACTCTCAGTGGTTGATGTTTTGCGTGGACTGGTAGCTGCGGAGATAGCAGCCCCCATGCATCCATGCTGTCTCTCACCTCAACAGATATGGCTGAGATGTCATCATTAACTCGACAGCAATGAAACGAAAACTTCCAAACTGAACTCAAACTATTGCGAAGCCTGTCAATACATACAAACTGTGTCTCATTGTGTCTGTGAAATCGCAGTGTGTGCAGCTGCTAAAAGTGTACTGACCACATTATCAGGAACTAAGATCATATCACTTCACATACACACACAGCTCTTAAAGTTACAGTCAGTTCATCTGATTAGGATTCAGAATTAACACGTAAAATTACTGTCAGTCAACAGTGCCAACCCTCAGCCTCCAAGTAGATGCACATAATGTATCAGTTTGAAAATCCTAGGTGACTTCCTTCTTCAGCTATTGCATTCACAAGATTTTCAGCAAACCTGACCTCTGACCTTGAGGTCGAAATCACTGAGATTCAAACTTTTTTTTGACAGATACACTTATAATATGAATTTAAAAATCCTAGGTGATGTCTTTCTCAAGTTATCATGTTAACAAGATTTGAATTTGTCCAAGATTTTTCAGAGAAGCACCCATGATAGCAATTTCAAAACCGTACGTCGCCTTGTTCATGAGTTATTGCATTCACAAAGTTGGATCTCCACAAGACACGCCTGGCGAGGTCATGACAATACCCCTTCACCAGTTCATGGCTGTGGGGTGAAAACTATGTAATGAGCTTATCATCCTATGATCCCCTTATTCAAAACTTCTTCTCACTCTAAGTGCTCTTATCAAGCTTTTTCAAACTGTTGAAAAAATAATTATCAATTTAAATCAATTCAATTCAGTTTTATTTATATAGCACCAAACAACAACAGCAGTCGGCAAGCCTAAAACCCCAGTCGACGATGGCGAGCATCATGTTATCAATTTTCTCTTAGTGCGCTCCCATAAAAAGGAACCTTTCACTGACCATATGACTTCTCTTCCACACAAAATCATCCCTATGAGCGACACCTGCGTCAATCAGAGACATTATTAGATTATTATGATGACATAGTGATGAAAATCTATAAAGAACTTTCACTCTCCGTGCTGCTGTTCATTTCTAAGAGCTCTGAAACTTTAAAACCGTATATATATTTAAACATTAATGTTACCATCCAGTAGCCTAATACAGGAGACATGGAAATTGCCTTACTTTGTTGGCAGATCAAAGTGAAATTAACTTTAGTGATTGTTTGCACTGCGGTAACTTTACAGCTGGGCTTCATTAGTGATGTTAGTAAGGTACTTCTTACATAGTTGCCCATATAAAACACATTCCCCCAGTAGAGAATCTATACTGCACTTAAAACATGCTGTAAACAAGAGAATCAGAGACGTGAAACCCAAGTCTTTTTTGATTGTAAAATACAATACAGCTCTCCTTAAAAATCTTCTCCCTGTACACTATGTCCAGTCGGGCCACTATTTTTATATTGCTCTACAGAAGTCTGGTTCTGTCCCCTTGCACTTGTGCATCTGTGATGCAGGCTGGATCTCCACTGTGTCAAAACAGGAAGCTTTCAATTCAATTTTTTTTTAAAACTGTTGCTAACTTAGCATTTTAACAACTGTTTATAGCAACTTTTCAAAAAGAAAAAAACCCACCTCATGACAAATTTAATGGCATTCACTGCCTGAGCAGAAGTCTTGCTCCCCTGCCACCATGTTATCACTGTTTAGAGAGTGACAGAAAGCTTTGAACAGCAGCAACCAGACTGAGAGAAAAATAATAACTTTGTCTTGGCATTCAGGATGACCCCTGGTGAGTTTATCAATTCATCAGTTGAATTGATAAACTTGATAAATGGCACAAATATCTGTATGAAAGAATAACAGTTGAACTCTATTTTTTTCCTTGTTTGGCCTTTTCAAAATTTGAGAACACAATGATTTAAATAGATCTTCTTCAAGAACCTTGTCCTCCGTCAGCGATCAACACCTGCTTTTAATCCATAGCCTTTCTGAACAATGACAGTGTGTTCAGAGCAGGGTATTATTCTGTGACCTGGACCACGCCTTTCATCCAACTGTTCTCATGACTGGCCTGGAGAGTCTTAGCACTCCTGGCAAATTGAAGGGCTGCCAGGGACTGGAGGCCTTAGACAGATGCTCAGACAAAAGTCTGACATCGAAAACATCATCTTGGCTTAATGAGATTATAACACTGTGTACATTTTACATTCCATCCGTGAATTGATTAGATAAGAAAATACTCCACATAGACTGTGCCATGGTGATATACACTCAACAAAAATATAAACGCAACACCTTTGTTTCTGCTCCGATTTTCCATGAGATGGACTTAAAGATCTAAAATTCATTCCAGATACACAATATTACCATTTCTCTCAAACATTGTTCACAAATCAGTCTAAATGTGTGATAGTGAGCACTTCTGCTTTGCTAAGATAATCCATCCCACCTCACAGGTGTGCCACATCAAGATGCTGATCTGACATCATGAGTAGTGCACAGGTGTACCTTATACTGCCCACAATAAAAGGCCACCCTGGAATGTGCAGTTTTGTCTCACAGCAAAATGCCACAGATGCCACAAGCATTGAGGGAGCGTGCAATTGGCATGCTGACAGCAGGAATGTCAACCAGATCTGTTGCTCGTGCATTG
>VVHJ01031215.1:11247-21418 GCA_015107715.1 Tylochromis polylepis
AGAGTCTGATGCTTAACTTGTACGTCTTTACCCTAACATGATATTAAATTGTTACCAAAGTGAAATTTTAAGGCTTTGCTCTTTTTTTTCAGACACAATGGAGACGGTGGATTATCATTGTGAAAAATGTGGACAGAGCTTCTCAGACAGCGGCGTGTTTGCCTCTCACCCCTGTTCACAAAGACAAATCGCTCCATCCAGTAAAGTGCAGCTGGACAGTTTCAAGTGTTCTCAGTGCACTGAGGTCTTTTCCAAGCCAGCTGCTCTGAAACATCACTTCAAAACCAGCCACAGTGACCCAGACCTGACAGGCCCGTTCTTCTGCTCTGAGCAAGGCTGCCACTTCAGCGGCTCAGACCGTGACGAGTATCAAGCCCACATAATGTCTAACCATGGCCTCACTCTTGTCCCCTGCACCTACCGGACTTGTAAAGCGTCATTCCTCACACAGGCTGAGATGGAAAGCCATCGGAAAGGCCACATGCCCTTTGGCTGCTTTCACTGCCAGTTTGTCTCTCAAAATGCTAAAACCCTGAGTGGCCATCTCTTGGAGCACAAATGTATGCCAAATAATGCTCAAGGTAAGCGGACCCTACAGGAAGGGGGAACTCAAATGCCTTCAAACTGTAGCTGTAGCTGGAAATTATGATTTTACATGTCCTTTATGCACCTTTTCTTAGGGAACAAGCAGGAGCCGACACTGATGGGGTCTAATGAAAGCCGCCTGTCTGAGATCAGCGTGTCACAAAGAAAAAATCCAGCTTGTGGGTTGTCGTCAACACAGGGTGGGCCGGAGGAACAGCCCGAGAGGCCAGGTGACAAGAAAGACGCAGCTTTAGCAGGAGATGCTACATCAGTGCCATCCAAAGGTAAGAACACCTATTATCTGCTTACTGGATTATTATGGTGACCACTGTAATCAGCTACAACATTAAATCTGACAGTGTGCTTGGAAACCATGGCTCCTGGCACTCACGTGGAAACTCACGTTTGACATGTATCTCCTAATTCGGATAAATTTGATTTATATAGTACCAACTGGCACTTTATACACGAGTCAATAAATCCTGCAGGTTGCAGATATTTTCACTAGATGGAGCTTTAGCCAGATGTAGAAGTCATCAAGTGGCACCTAACTTTCAGACTCTTTCGGACCTTTTCCACAACACTTTCCAGCTGGCAGTTTGGCAGTAGTGGTCAAGTCTTTGCCCTTCTCCAAAAGGGTGTCCCCCCTCTTATATCAGCACCAATGAGAGGCACTTTCTGACACTTCCGCCATTCTTTGGACAGTTATTGTCTCTCGTGGGTCCTCACTCCTACTTTTGTAGATTCCAGTCTCATTAAGGCAGAAGTCTGTCAAATAACACTTCTACACTGTTGTCCACCTTTCCTCATGGCAGTCTTGGACCAGTTGCTGGTTCTTTGCTGTCTCACCTGCTTCTTCACACCTCTCCTCCCCTGCCACAGTTGGTTCCACCATGATGAATGTCTTCCCTCCAGGAGACCACGTCATCATCTATTCTGAGAGTGGTGTATACCCAGGTTGACCTTCGTCCTGCAGTCCTGGTACGACAGGTTCTGCATGGTACCGGCCTCTCTAATAAAATGATGCTGTTCAGTCGCGGTTTTGTTTTGGCTCAATATCCTTTCCTCCTCAAGTGTTGTTATAAAATTGGGGTGAAACCAGTGGTACCTTCATGAGATATCTGCTAATGTTCCTCTCTCTCCGCATAACTGGCTGACTGGTCATGCTAGGATGTTATAGGCTTATTTAAGTAGAAAGGAAATACTCCACCCTCCACAGTACAAGTCACCTAATTTTTGCTAGATGCCTCATGAGACAATATTTGGCAAAAGTGGGGAGAAAAAACTCTAACAGGAAAAGTCCTCCAGCAGAGTGTAAAGGGAAAGAGGAGAATGAGAAGAATAATATACAGTAGATGGGCAACAAACAAAACTATGGTAGAAAGTAGGCAAACATTAATGACATGCAATAGTGGTAGGTACACAAACACAGGAGTGAAGATGTGATTAAAACATGTAGCTGCAAAATTGCAGAAGGATTCAGGTCCACCCAGTTTAGCCTTAATTTAAAGGTTCATAGGAAAGGAAGGTGCAAAGCCTAACCTTAAAAGTAGACAGGGTCTCCTGAATGCAAGTTTCACAGTAGACCAAGCAAAATCACCCAGATTTTGATGGCGGTAACCTCCCCCAGCAGGACAGTGACCCCTGCCATACCACAAAACTGCAGAGCTCATGACTTTCCTGAACTCCAGAGTCATAAATCCTATTCTCAATGATTCTACTGATATGTACTAGAAGAATCCAGATCCAGAGAGGCCTTATCTTGTAATCTCAAAGGTGCTGCCAAAGTCGCTCTACAGACACCCGCTGAAGTCCCACATCCATGCCCTGACAGCTAGGAGCTGTTTTGGTGCCACAAAAGAGACCTACACATTATTAGATGTTGTGAGTGATTGGTGCCCATCACAAGTGGTTGATTACAAAAAACATCTCTCATTAATGTCTGACATGACATAAAAGATCTGTTCTTTAATCAAAATGATAGAGAGGAAAACAGCACCAGGAAACAACGCAAAATATAAACTGTAACAAAGACAACCCTTTATTCTTGTAAACATATATTTAAACTAACATTTTCAATTTGTTTTTGTCTAACAGAGTACCTTGCAGAGGGATCGGAGCACATTTATCGCACCCACACCTGCCCCAAGTGTCGTCGCTGCTTCAAGATGCGCTCTCACCTCCAGGAGCACCTTCGTTTGCATTTCCCCGACCCGAGTCTCCAGTGTCCCACCTGCAAGCGTTACTTCACCAGCAAGAGCAAGCTGCGTGTTCACAGGCTCAGAGAGGCCGGCGAAAAGATCCACCGATGCCACTTGTGCGAGTATTCCGCCGTGGAGAGGAGCTCAATCCGGCGCCATCTAGTCAGCGTGCACGCCGGGGATGGCGAAAGCGGTTACAGCTACATTTGTCCGACCTGTGGGGGAAGCTTTTGCCTGAGCAGCGCACTGAAGGCTCACATGAAGATGCATAACATCCTGTCTGACAGCAAACCCTTGGCCTGCTTCCAGGAGGGTTGTTCTTTCCAGAGTTCTCAGCACAAAGACCTCATTAGACACTCTGCCGAGGTGCACGGAGTCAAAGCAGTGGAATGCCGTCATCACGCCTGCGGCGCCCTCTTTAAAAACGAGACAGACATGGAGGATCACTATCGGATGCACCTCGCCTACCACTGCTCCAAGTGCGATTTCTCTTGTTCCAATAAAACAGTCTTCCTCCAGCACCAGCGGCTCGGTCACGCAGGGCCTGAAAAGCTCAGCTGCGACTTCTGCTCCTTTGTCACATTCAACCCCGTGGAGTTTGAGCAGCACCTCGGGCATCTGCACGCCAACGAGAAGATTCACCACTGCTCTCAGTGCAGCTATGTGACCTCGCACAAACGGGGTTTGAAGCGACACATGCTCATGCACAGTGGTGAGGATGGTTTTGGTCACGTGACTCCTGCCTTAAAGTCTGGGCATTTTTCCCTTTTGACACGATAACTCTTAAACTTGTTTTTCTTTTTAAGGTGAGAGGCCCCACAAGTGCAGCCTGTGTGAGTTCAGGTGCCGAGATGAGTCCTACCTGTCCAAACACATGCTCACTCACTCAGATGATAAGAATTTCATGTGTGCCGAATGTGGATACGTCACCAAATGGAAGCACTACCTTAACGTCCACATGAGGAAACATGCTGGGGACCTCAGGTACACACTCTAGCGGTTTCACACACATCTTTATTATATTTTAATCTTGGATCTGTTGTGTAAGCTGAGTTTCCTAAGAGTGCAACGCCAGAATGTACAGCTGTCAGGCTTTAAGGTGGGGAATAGTGGAGGTGGAAGAAGCAGAAGTATTGTTGGTTCTAGATTCAGTACTTCCTGTTTCCTCTCCTAGGTATCCCTGTGATCAGTGTCCATATCGCTGTCACCGCATGGACCAGCTGAACAGCCACAAATTACGGCACCAAGCCAAATCACTCATGTGTGAGATCTGCGCTTACGCCTGCAAGCGCAAATATGAGCTTCGCAACCATATGTTGGCCAAACACTCCGGAGAGGACAGACAGTCGGCCGTGTTCAAGTGCAAATACTGCACGTACACCACCTGCTACCGCCAGGCGCTTCAAAATCACGAGAACTGCAAACACACAAAGCTGAAAGAGTTTCGCTGCGCCCTCTGCTTCTACTCCTCCTTCAGCAGCATCAGCCTCTTCCTTCACAAGAGGAAAACCCATGGGTACGTGCCCGGGGACAAAGCGTGGCTGGAGAACTACGCTGCAAAGGAGAAGGAGAGGAGCTCGGCTGAATTCTTGCAGGATTTTTATAACAAGCCTTCAGTTACTCCCAAGCTGCCTGAAGGACCTCCACCTTCTGCTGCTCCTGAAGGTCAAGGAGAGCGAGTTCTGCCCGACCACGATGGCAGCACAGAAACGCCTCCTGCTTCACAACCTGAGGATGTTTTTGATATCGTTTCTCAGGAGACCATTATAGAAAGTCCCCCGCCCGTCGGCAGTCCTGAGGAATACTGTACCCTCGTTCTAACTGCGCTCTCCACCTCTGACTTTCAAACCCCCTCTTTACAAAATGAGGCTGAAAACTCTGCAAGGCCTTCTACTTTAGATTCTAATGGACCCGAGGTGTCGCGAGAAAAAGCAGACCCCTCTGGAAGTTCATCAGAGGAGCATGATGAAGATTTACATGACAGCTACGAGCCTCTAAATAACACAGCTGAACCAGTTGAGCCCGGAGATTGTCAGACACCTGACCGAAACTGTGAAACAATCAGTCCCACTTTTTCACCTCAGCAAAGTCAGCCCTTACAATCTGAGGTGCGTCTGAACGCTATGAAAAAGTACGACAAGGACCAAGCAGAGGCCATGGTTTTAGAGGGACGGGTCCAGATGCTCGTGGTGCCAGCTGAAGGTGTTTACCGCTGTGAGAAATGCTCTTATGTCACCTGCAGAGAGAGCGCTTTAAGGCACCACTGCCAAGCTCTGTGCCACGGCAGGATGAAGGGCCACAAGTGCCAGGCCTGTGGTGCGCAGTTCAAACAGAGGCGGGGCCTCGATGGCCACCTTAAAAAGAAGTGCCCAGCCCTGCCACGGAAAACGAGGACATTTGTAGGCATTTCAGAAACAAGCGTGGCTCCAAAGGAAAGCTCTACTGTAGATCAGGAGGGATCCAATTCAGATCAGACAGAGCAAAATAAAATTTCCGCTGATCCTGAGTGTACGTCTCATTCTAAGACCTTTGTTAATGATGATGCAGCTACATCCAGTGCATCCGAAAACCAGCAAAGCGAAAGTCAGAAGAAGAAACTGATCTCCAGTAACAAACAGCAAAAGTCCCTTTACAGTAAAAAAGGTGGGAAATTCAGATGCAAGCTGTGCAGCTTCTCATCCATCAGGCTCATAACAGTTAAACGGCACCTTTCGACCTGCAGAAGAAGATTAAGGAAAAGGGAGACTGAGACCACGTCAGAAGCAGGTGATGAAGGTGGGAATGAGTCAATCAAAGAAAGAGGAGAGCTGGTGGAGAAACTCGATGAAGACCTTGTAAAAGTTTCTAAGAAGCGTCAAATTTTTGGTTGTCCAAGCTGTGCATTTAAGTGCAGTCAAAAAAGGGCTTTGGACAGCCATGAAAGGAAAGGCTGCATGAGGCCCGGTGAAGTCCAGTGCTCTCTCTGTTCATTTGTAGCCAAATCTAAAGTTTCTTTGACCCGGCACAGTTTATGTGTTCATGGCAAGGAAAAGTTCAGCGCTGCCAAACCCAAACGTCTGCACTGCCAGCACTGCACTTTCAGCTGCAAACAGCAGCGCTGCATGACGCAGCGCGTTGCACTCAAACACAAAGGCGCACGACCTCACCGCTGCCGCTTCTGCCCCTTCAGCACCACGCGGCGCTACCGCTTGGAGGAGCACGAGTCTCTCCACACAGGCGTCGGCCGTCACCGCTGTGACGTGTGTGACAAAACCTTTGGGGCAGTGACCAAATTGCGCCAGCACAAGAGGCGCATTCATGACAAACGGCCTACGCACTTCTGCTCGTTGTGCGACTTCAGCAGCTACACGCTCGATGACGTGAGGCGCCACAACCGCAGGTGCCACACAGGGGAGCTGCAGCACGTTTGCACCCACTGTGACGCTCAGTTTAGCTCGGAGGTCGCTTTGAGAAACCACTGCAAGCGTGTGCACCAGCTCCAGGTGCGTTTCTCATGCAAGCAGTGTGACTACACCTGCAGCAACGACGTAATGCTGAGGGCCCACCAGCAGAGCAAGCACCCCCAGGTGAAATGCACCACCTGCCAGGAGTCATTTGAAACTAAGGAAAGCCTCGAGCTTCATCAGAGAGCTCACCTGGCACATCAGTGTCACGTGTGTCCCTTTGCTACCAAAACGAGGCAGCTTCTGGCTCAGCACCTCCTGAACGAACACGAGGAGGGACCTGCGGAGGACAAGGCGCTGAGGTGCAGCACCTGTCAGTTTGCTTGTCACCATCAGCTGGTGCTGGAGCAGCACCTCCGTTCGCATGGAACCAAGCGCTTGTACAAATGCACCGACTGCCAGTACTCGACCCGGAACAAGCAGAAGATCACGTGGCACATTCGCATCCACACCGGGGAGAAGCCTTACAGCTGTGATGAGTGCAGTTACACCTGCACCGATCCATCGAGGCTGAAGGTACAACCACAGCTTATAGGCCCAAAAAGGCTTCCATAGATCCCGGAAAGTTAGTTCTGTTCATCTGTATCTACGTTCACTGAAAAAGCTTCTGTAGATGCGTTGCTTTCAAATAAAATGCAGTCTCATTTGTTCCAGCAGCTGTGTTTCAGAGAGGACCCAGATGTAGGATACTAAAATTTAATATGCAAAGCAACTTTATTACTAACAAAAACAAGTCAAACAAGCAAAGCTGGCTGGAGAGTTTGTCAATACAACATAGAGGCTAAACTTGGACTAAGACACAAGTTTGGAAAACAGGAGGGTGAACAAACCCACAATTGGGCAAAAACTGAGGGGAGGAAGGAGCTGTATGTAGGCTGGGGATAGATTGGCGATAACAAAACAGAATAATAACATAATAACGGTTTCATGTAACTGTTGAGCCTGATTTCTGATGTTAGGCTCAGAGAAGCCAGATGAGTTAAAGTTGCTCTATAGTTCGGAACAGGGCCAAGAGCAGTAAACGGAAACAAAATGCACTAAAAACTAAACAGGAATCTGGAAGATGACAACATAACCGCTGGGACCAACATGTTAAAAGTTTTCTAAATTAAAAACAAAGAACAGTGGCAGAAGCTTTTACAGTGTCTCTGGTTGTGTTGCTACTTATTGAGGCTCAGTTTGAGTGTTTCCATGAAACAGAGCACAATGAAAGCAATAATAGGTCCTTTTATTTTATTTTTAATGTTTTTATAGCTTCACATGAGAGTTCACCAAGAAGAGAAGAAGTACCTTTGTCCAGAATGCGGCTACAAGTGCAAGTGGGCGACTCAGCTGAAATACCACATGACCAAGCACACAGGTATCAGAGGTGGCGTTTTCATCCCTAAAAATGCAGCTGACGAGCTGCCTTTGGAAGATGAGACATTACATTTATTTACCATACAGCTCAGGCAGATATGACGGTTATAAAGGGGTGAAAACGCAAACCAAATGTCTCCTGTAGAAAGACATGAAGTGAAAGTTTGTAATTTAATGTTGCATTATGTCTAAGTTATATAGTGATTTGGTTACATTTTAAAATTTTGTCGTCTGCAGGAGAGAAGCCATACGCCTGTGACGAGTGCGACTACCGCACCAACAGAGCAGACGCCCTCCGCGCACACTGCGACACACAGCACTGTAACGTGCGCCCTTACGTCTGCGAGAAGTGCGGCAAAGCCTTCAAGACTAGCTTCATACTGAAGACCCACCAGCGCCAGCACAGTGACGACCGACCGTACACGTGCGGGTTGTGCCAAAAGGCCTTCAGGTGGCCGGCGGGTCTCAGACATCACTACCTGTCTCACACCAAGCAGCAACCTTTCAGCTGTCGCCACTGCGCCTACAGAGCCAAGCAGAAGTTCCAGGTGGTCAAGCATCTGCAGAGGCATCATCCAGACATGCCAGCAGAGAAAGGCGTGGTGAGAGACTCAGAAGCTGGAGGCCTCACCCTGAAGGAGGCTCTGGAAGGGACTCTAAATAAAAGAGCAGAAGAAGCAGCTAATGAGCTGCTTCCTCCAGCCAGTGAGGTACAGGAAGTCGCTGAAGAGGTCAAGCCAGGAATAAACCCTGAAGAGAGAGAGTAACTGGTGACATAGTTGGTAAATACTGAAGTTTGATTGGTTGATTTTAATGTCTTGCCAAGCCTAATAAGACACTTAGTACATATATTAAGAGAGAATGTAAAGACGGGTCATTTCTTTGAACAATAAACAGTTTTTTATATTGTGTCTTGTGATAATTCCCTATAATGAGAATATAATTGTATTAATGAGGAAATCACCATATGAGATGCCACAACTGTGCTGCTAGTCCAGAAACTTAATAATCCAAAATAATTGTTTACAAAAATTCGACACAAATAAGAGAAATGGAAGTCCTGGAAAAGCTTTGAATGTTTCCTGGGTGACACACTCGGGCCAGTTTAGCACTTGTATTGCAGTCATGCTGAATGGGTGCAGAAATTCTCAGCACTTTCCCCCGACATCGACGTCGTCTGGATGGCAACGTGTGTTTCTCCAGACCTCTATATATCGTTCAACATCAGCGGTGTCCTCACAGGTGTAAAAGTTACCCCCCTTCTATGTGCACTAGACTCACACCTACATACATCACAGATGCTGCTGTGTGGGTCCTCTCTTCTTTAGCTTGGTGGATCCTTGATTTCTAAGAGTACCTCAGTGCCGGAGAAGGTGGCCGTGTTTCTGGTTTAAGAGTTTTAGTTTGAATTTGTGGCTGCAGTGATGATGCTGTTCAGAGGATTTCCTGAGCCCCCACGGTGATTTCCGTCACAGAATCAGGTCTGAGATGCTTTTAAACATACTGTGTCAAGGAAAATAAAATTCTTTTCAATTCTATGCCCAAATTTGTAATGTTGAACTATCAACCTATCCCAATTTTCTGTTAAATACTTATTTTTTTATACTATAGTGCTTGAATTTGAATCCAGTTTAGGTCCCTGCCTTCTTTCCGGGTACTCCGGAGTCCAAAGACATGCATGTTAGGATAACAGCTGACTCTGAATAGGTCATACCTGTGAATGATTGTCTGTCTCTGTCTGTGTGTTATGTCCCAGTCTAGGGGTACAGGAGCGCAACATAAGGGTTTAAAAGGAAGGTGACCCCGCCCTGGTCCCCAAAGAATACCCAGAAGCCAATTTACAAGTTAAAGTGGGTTTTTATAGTTGTGTCAAGCCAGCCTCCACTTTGTTTTGCGTTCCCTGTGTATTCCAGCCATTACAGGAAGAGATGTGGAAACCTGATTTCAAAATGAAAGCCCCTGAAATCTGATTTCAAAATAAAAGCCAACTTCAAGTGAATTAAGTACATAATAACAACTATCATTCAGTCTTGTTTCCATACTCTAATGTTGGATCCAAATGACACACCCTTGTACTCTAGTAGCATCATGTCAATATCAAGGCCGTCTTCTTTTGGATTTCAAAGTAAAAGCCCTCTGAATTTTCATTTTTGAACTACTCTTTCAATGACTTCAGAATTCTCTAAAAAGAAAATTTCATGTTTCCACAGACTAGTTGCAGTTTATATCGACAGTATACAACCTCACAGGGATACCATGTCAATATCAAGTCAGTCTGATTTTGCCTTTCAAAGTAATGGCCCTTTGAAATTGCCCATATATGACCCACTCTTTCAGTGATTTCAGAATGCTCTTAAAAGCAAAGTTGCTGTATCCACAGGATAATTACAGTCTATATTGACAGCATACACCCTCACAGTGTTATCATGTCAATATCAAGTCAGTCTGATTTTGCCTTCCAAAATAAAAGCCCTTTGAAATTCACAACATATGACCTAATCTTTCAATGACTTTGAAATGATGTTAAAAAATAAATCTCTGTTTCCACAGGATAATTTCACTCTAGATCAACAGTATACACCC
>VVHJ01031227.1:3014-18225 GCA_015107715.1 Tylochromis polylepis
CCCCTTTCCCCTTCCCCCCCCCCCCCCCCCCCCCTCTTTTTTTTCCCCCCCCCCCCCCGTTTCCTAAAATCTAACCTTCCCTTACTTCTTTCCCCATTCTTCCTTCCCTTAACCCACCCCCTTTCAATTCCTTTTCCCTAAATTTCATCCTCCTTCTCTCCCTTTTCCTTTCCTATCCTCAGTTATATTAATTAGGGGATAATGATTAATTGCCCCATTCCCTGACATTGACCTTTCCCTTCAATTTTTCCCTTTTTCCTGTCACCCTTTTTTAATATATTCAACTCTCTTTTTTTGTCATTCCCTCCTCTTGTCAATCAGGGAACAAAGAAAATAATCTTCCTAACTGACACACATCAAAAACCATTTTTAGTATTTCCATAAAAATCAGTCTTTCCCTTCTCAACAATTTTGGGTTAGGGTTATCTTTAATGACGACGTAGACCTCAGATAAAATGGACTGAAGTGAGGTGGAAAACTATGTTGTGGTGTGAGGAATCGAAATGTTTTTTAGAAATTGTGGAGGCCACGTCCTTGGCACTAAAGGGAAGACAGAGTATTGTGGAAGCTGGATGCTTTCATGGTGATTAGGTGACATTAGTACACATCTGTGAAGACACCATTAATGTTAAAAGAGATCTACGTTTAAGAGCAACATATGCTGCCAATCAGACAGATAACACTTTTTTTCTTATTTCAGCAGCATAATGCCATTTTCCACATTTTCCACGTACATAAAGCAGCATGGCACTGTGGTAAAAGAACACGGGTGCTAAGATGAACTGTCTGCGGTCTAGACCTGTCAGCTTACATAAGCACTTAGCATATAATAAATACTGCAAAGGAGGCTCTGTATTTATGAGCAGGTAAAACTTTAGGTAAAGCAAGAATGGGGAAACGTACTTTCCAAGAACAGCATTTGTTTTTCTAGTTTCAGCTGTTAAACATGGTGGTAATGCTGCCACATTCCTAATATTTTCAAAAGTCAAAGTTCCTGTAAGTCAAATTCTGAATGACCATGAATAAAATTGTAACTGAAAAAACATATCACATTCTCTTTTACAACATATTGCCGGTGTGTTTGGAAGTATAATAATGCCTTAAAGTTACAGTGCTTAACAAACCTATTAGCCCACCACACAATGTCAGGTACTGGCTAAAATAACAGTAGTGGTAATTACCAAAATTATTTTTCTGTTTTATATTTATCTAATGGTTAAATTCCCACTATGTGCAAGCGCTTTCATCAAAATGAGGCTTCTAATGCTAAAATTGAATAACTGTTGTTACCCCTAAATTATATATAGGACATTATCATTTTTTGATTAAGATGCCAAATGAACAGAAAATAATTATTTTAGTGGTTAAATGTTATACTTAAATGGATTAATTTCCGATTTCTAATTTGAACAAATTCTGACAAATTTCTAAAATTTCTGTTTTTTCTTTTTTTTTTTAATTGCAGATGTTCTAATAAATGTGTTAAGCATTATATGTTTAACCATTATCACTGAATAAAAAAATAGCACCTAAATTATGTGCTTTTAGTTTATTCCTACAAACGAGGTTCTAGAAATGAAGAGGTAAAGATTAGCACTCTCTCAGCCATGACTCCTAGAGTCACCCTCAGATATCATTTTACTTCCAGTCGACAATCAGGGCACCTGTGTTATTTTGTTATTGTACTCAGCACACTGTAATCGCAATCTAATCTGCTGTTTCGCAAGCATGTCATGAAGAGGTCCTCTGTCAAGTGGGAGGATCCCAGATACTCCAGGAAACAATCCGATCACAGCTGTAGGTCAGGGCTGTCCCTGTCACTGATCTCTCCCCTGACACAGATAACCACAGCGACACCATCTCGTAACCAAAGCAAACTTGACACGAACAAACTTTTTAACTTCCATAAAATGGATGACTTATGTAGATTTACATAAGGACATCCTCTAAATGTCATACTGGCGTCATCATGGGACTTCCTCATCCTCTTTTCACGCAGTGCAACGTAAACCAAAGGATACACAATGAGATCAGTGAGTCATTCAAGCGTGACTTAGTGAGGTGGTAATTAAGTGGAAGATTTAATGTGTCGTCATTATGATAACATTTATTTGTGTGTGTGGGTTTTTTTTTTAAAATTTTATAATGAGTTGACATTTTTTGATCTAATCACTTCTACCACTCATTTAACTAATTTTAAAATTACCAGGCTGAAATCACAGAATTATTCAGATTACTTTAATGAGAGCGTGTTTGCCGGGAGAGAAGCGCACCATCAGAGCAGGTGGCACACGCATCAGCTATAAAAAGCTGAAAATCTTGGCACAGGGATGATCCTCCCACGCACACGCCCTGACACATATCATATCAATTATAGTCACAATAAAGTACGCTAAATATCACCACAGCACTGCGTATACACTAGACATGTCATTTCTAATTCATTCTTTTACCTACTTTATAGAGATTATGAAATTTTAGATTATTGTTTCCCCCTGAAGTGTATGGATAAGTACAGTGCTCAGTCTTAAACATCAGTGACATGCTCGAGTTTACATTTCGCCTACAAGCCATTGTGCATATCCTGGAAGCACTGCACAAGGTCTTTTTACAGACTGTATACTGTATGCGAAACCTAAAGGACACAAATGCACAGACATTTAAAGTCACACAAATACCAAAAAATGATCAAGCTTGAACTGTGATTTTTTTTTGTTTTCACTGCAGTAAAATCAGGCCTGTAGTCACACTCTGACAATAGAGTAACGAAGCTAGTACTCAATACGTGTGTGTGTGTACTTTACGTCTTATCCACCGGGCAAATATTGCATAAATGACTCTCCAGGTGTTGACGTACTATTAGGCAAAGAGATTAATAATGGCATACATCATATTAGCTGTTTGCTGTATTGACAGCTTCTGATAAGTGGCTAACTAATCGTGTGATGTGTAAGGTCAGTTACACCATTGCTTTGGTAACAGTAGGGAATACAGTATGGGGATGATGTTGACGTGGTTATGTAACCAGTTGAGTCATTTTTTGTTCTTATAGGCAAAAAGTTAAAATGACATATGTGTGTGTTTAAAAAGTATGCTGTACCTTATTGATGGCTATAGTATTTTTCTTTACAGTAATTGTACTGTATTTTCAACTTGTAGTTTTTAACTATATCTTCCTTTAAAGTATTATTACTGTATTTGTTCATTTATTGGCTCACTATGTAAAAAGAATAGTGTAGATTTTGCAGATGGTGGCGAATAACACAGTTACGGTGCTTTTCTTTAAAGTACTTGTACTGTATTTTTACACTGCTGTTACTGTATTTGTCATTAGTTGTTTACAGCAAATTAACAGAACATGACTGTATAACGAGTCTGGATTCATTTACTGGAAAAAACAATAAAGAATGAATTTGGTTAATTGGCTTAAATGGGAAGAAGCGAGGTCTACTAATTAAATAATTTTGTTAAAAGTGCCCTTATCATTACTGATAGCCAAGTCTTTGGTGATTATAGAAAAAGTTAACCCGAGAGAAAGAACAAGTTAATTCTTTAAGGTTCAAATATAGAGCTATTTGTGTATTTGTGCTGCACTGTATTCACAGCAGTGCTGCCGTGTCTGCAGAGGCAGTCAACACTGCCCCAAAAAAATGGCTTTACCAGCGCAGCACGATGTGTACCAGCTTTTATCAAAAAGAGGGGATCAGATTAAGCAAAGATAGATCATATTTATTGTCCCAGGAGGGAGATTTAATGTCATCTTTTGTACAGTTGTAACATAAGCTGTCCATTTTCTTAACTTCTTATCCAGTTCAAGGCCATTTCGAGACTGGAGCCCAAACCAGCTGTCATAGGTTACACCATGGGACAGCTCACCAATAGCTGTAATGTAATTTTAAATTAAATGTTTCACTTCTTAACCACCCTTTTTACTTGGCTTCTTCATAGTACAGAGGCATCTCTTTACATAACTGCACATGCTTGTGATTCAGTAGCTGATGGGTGTGATGCCTCTCACAGAATAGGTGTGTTGACAGACGTAAGTAATACATCACAGGAGCTGCAGTTTAGGTTTGGGATTGGTGCTATGTGGCAGAGGTTGGGCGAGCCTTCAGCTGAGGAAAAACGCCTAATGTTAACACACCTTGACTAATTCACATGCAGACATTGTCATCCTACACCCAGTCCTTGACTTCAGCTGAACTGCCCAGAAGACAAAACTCGAGTTTGATGGTAAATGAATCATAGCGTCATTTCCCTGAGTAGAACAAATTGCCAAAGATATGTTATCCTACGCCAATTAACATGTCTGAAAGCTTATGATGAAAAGAGAATGACCTCATTTAATTGTCCGAGTGTATTTTTATGTGTATAATATCTCTTTTCTGGCTTAATTTTGATTGTAAATCTTCATAGAGAATATGTTCTCTCCAGGGTTAGATAAATAAGATGTAACAGGTGCCAGTAGATGTATTTTTGGCTTGAACCCGGATAGTTTTTTTTTTTTCCCCTAGCAGTGGCTTCATATTTACAGTAAACATTTTAAAGCGACACCAGTCCTTTCATAGCTTGGTCACTGGCTACTACATTCCTGGTGTACAAACCAAACAGTGTAATCAGCTGATCAACTTAGCCACATATTGGAAATGCCATAAGCCATAAACATACATCCTTTATTGTCAAGATAACAGAGGGGAAATCAGTCAAGCTAATTCAAACACAAGTGGCAGTAAAGGCCGGTGGCTCGGCCAGGATTCTGCAGGATGGAGAAAAAAAATCATTTCAGCTTCACAGATTTGAACCCAAGATCCAACCAAGCACATAAAGTTTATGATCTGTTACGACATTGTCAATATACTTTATATGTTTTTATAAGTGTCAATTTTCAGCAAGAGTCCAGCCAGTACTGGATTTTTAGGTATTTTTATGATGTAATACTGAAAAGTAAAAATGACTTTTCAGCAATACATTTCTGCCTGCTCAGCTATGATGTAAAATTTGTGATAACACTATTTCTAAAGTAGCCCAAGTATGTCTTCCTTCATCATGTTCCTACATCAGGACACAATGAACAACATATTTGCCAGTAGTAGCTGTGATATTGCCAATCTATATACTATACTGGTTGAGCTCTAAATACTTAGTTCACATTTCAGAAAAGTACCCAATCCGACTTATCCACGTTAACTTGTTTTATGTTTATTGCAAACCCCAGAGCATGGAAACTATAGTACAGTTAATATACACAAAGCAGGATAATCACTTAAAAGACGTAAGACATAAGTAGCAAGATACCCTCTGATTTTTTTTTAACTCTGATTTCTTAAAAGTTAAGGAATCTGAAACTAAATCTCAACAGACCACTGATTCTGATGTCAGCATCCGTGTCCTCGTCTGTCAATCTTCTCCGTTCTGTAATAAGTGTTTGTTTGCTGTTCCACAAACTGCAGCTATTCACTAACACTGCAAATTCAATATCCTTTCTTCCACCCTGAGTAAACAAACCAGTTATTGGTCTGTCCAGAAAGTGGACTCGTTGCAGAACAGGAACAATTTAGTTTCCTTTTTTTTATATTATTTTTTTTTTATGAGGGAATGAACAGACAAAGCTGTTGACTCGTTCCACCTCTGCAGATGCTCATCCAGACGTTAAAAACAACACAGTCTCCCGCACAACCCATGTACACAAATACATTCAAAGTACAATCTTCAAACGGCTGTCGGAGTCAATATTTGAGCAGTCACTTTGAAGCAAGTTAACAAGACATAGATGGACCCAATTGTTTCCTTAGAAAAGCGGGCATGTGGCCTAAAGTTACAGCAGAGAGGTCGCCTTGATTATCTCTGATGTAAACCTCCTATATCTTTGGTTTTTCAGATGTCACACTAAAGAGGGATTTTACTGTGACTTTTATTGAGCCCAGTCAGTGAGCAGGGAGATTTGCAACAGGTCTTTAGCAGAGAACAGTTGCCTGTTATTCATGTAAAGCTGAAGTGATCATACCATGAAAGTAAAGGTGTGAATGCCGGAGATCGCTGCAGGACACTTGTTAAGTCATTGGACAGACCCCAAAGACAATAGAAATGCCTCAGATGGAGGCAATAAATCACTTCAGCAATGGGTCTACGATAAGTTTGCACAACAGCTTCTTAGCGTCCAGTGTATTCCATACAGCCATGAAAAGCATGACAAATGGAAATTTGGAGACAGTGTGTGAGGGCAGTAATAAGCCATTTCTCAAGTGTGAACTTTTGAAGAAAAAAAAAAAGGATTTAAGCTCAATAAAATACCCAAATATGGATGGTAAGTTGCACAGACTGAATGCTGAAATCAAACAGTGTCTCTCTCTCTTTTTTTTGTTTTTGTTTGTTTACAAATGTGAAAGCCTTAAAAATTTGCCAATCACTTGAAGGATGAGTGTTAAAGCATCATTCACACATTCTCTGGGAGTATTTACACTAATTAGGAACACATTTTCTAATTAAAATCTGTCAGTCAGAATTATTATCAGGAGAGAAACCTACACAAACTGTCTGAGATGAAGTGCTGATTACTCATTCAGGATTCTCCAGAAATATTCCGATCTAATAATAGGATGAATATTTTTCTACTAGAATTTTCCTAAATGACTAACATCATGCAGCTCAGAATGGAGTTTAATGTTGTATAACACACTTTCCCTTCTAACTAGATACATGACATAGAATTAATCTATGATTGCCATAATGAAAATCCCACTGTTTCTAATTGGTCTTTAATAGATTTCTATTTAAGTTCATTTTCTGTCATAGTGTTGCTTTGCTGGTATGTATGGTGTGCTTTCTAATGCTGTATTAACAACGCACATTATCAGACAATGCTCATGAAAGTTAAATGTGACAACACAAGAAAGTACATATAATAGAAGTTAGTCTACTGAGCCAACTTACTGAGTTAACTCAGTAGTTAACTGAGCCAAAGTTAACTACTGAGTTAACTTTGTGAATAAGTAATTTTAATTTCATTTTAACCTCTTTTATACTTTAATCATATGATCACAATCTTACAATTAAACAAAGAAAATCACAGATGGCAAAATAAAATTAAACCAAATCACATTGAATAACTTACAAGCAACATTTCGAGCGACATTTCAAAGTGATTAAAACTCGAACATCTACTCCGGCAGGGTAGATTTACACAGGCATTAAACACTTACAAGATGCTTAATGTGTGAAAATGAGTCAAATGCACTTGAGGAATAGGTAATCTTTCTGTTCTTAGAAGTCTCTTAGTCAAGAAACTAAAAATGAGAGTTCTACAACAAAGCAACAAATCTTAAATCAATATACCGTCATCATCTTAAACCTAGTGAGCTTTGAATCGGTACAGCAGGACACAACAAAGTGCGATCGCATTTACATACAATTATAGCGGCAGCTGATGGGAAGATAAGTGCAGCTGCTCCATCAAACAGTCACTTATCAGTAGGAGATCTGCAGCCTGATACTGATGGGAGGTCATAATGACTCTTTTTTTTAAAATTCAAATTCAAGCCCGTCCACTTCTTCAGCAGTAACAGCAGATTTCTATACATGAGAGTTGTTTCGTATGTGAGCTATTTTTTTGTCCCCTCACCTGAGAATCACCTATGTTCTCATTATGTCTGAGAGAACCCCTGCTCCATAACAGGAAACACTCAACAGGAAAGGGAGTTCTGACTCTTTGAGTTTACATCAAAATAAAAAAATTAATTTGCCAAGAAAACTGTAGTGGTTAGTATGACTTACCTGATCGTCTCCTCTTTCATTTCAGCCCAAGCCTTCTCCGGATGGGAGCCTGAGCAGTGCAAGAGCCCCCTCCCTCAGCTGACTGAGGGGGGCATAGTCCAGAATCACAGCAGGCCTGGGGAGGGAGACACCAGGGAGTCGAAGAACCGCGTGAGCTACTCCAGGAGGGGAGAATAAATCCCAAATGCAGCTAAAGTGACAGCCGCACAGGTACAAGCATACAGGTCAGATGTACTGAGAGAGAGAGAGAGTTCAGAAACAATCACGGATATCTGTGTGTGTGAGAGAGAGAGTGTGTGGTTTCTCTGTGAATCACAGTGTTTATGTGAAGAAGGGGAGGAGAGTGTGGAGGAGGAGGAGGAGGAGGCTCCACGTTGCTTCTTGCTGAAAGTAATAATGTCAGGCAACTGGTTTTTCAGGTCCCTCCGCCCGTCCCTTAGGCGTGCTGTGGCTGCTGATCAAAAAGCAAGAATCCTCTCCAAAGCTGCCAGCTCTCCCCATGACCACTGCTTCCCAAAATCAGTCTCCAGTGGGCGTCTCGGGACATTTTGTCCACATAGTCCGTGTATAGTGGACACATTTTTATTCCTTTAGTCAAGATTTTTGTCACTTAGTGTCAAAGCCATCAAACAGTGTAAAATCATTGCCTCTCTTTTACAGAAAAAAATGACCCTACTCGTGTGTACATATTTTGTCAGAGTACTGGCAAAGTTTGTCGTTTCAGTTTTATCACATACCCATTCATCTCTGGTCAAACACATTTCATGTATGTAGTTAAAAATTGACAATGTGGCTGTTCAAAGGGTATTGGGTGTGTATGTACCAGCCTTCTATTGTTGGACAGCAAGATCCAGTCAAACAGTTGGAAACAAGTGAAACATTTGTACAAGCAATAATTTAACAACTTGGCTAGACTTGTCCCAAATCTGTGCCAAGAACACTTCAGGATCGAGCCTCATGTTACCCCCAGAGACCACGAGGTTCCTATGACAATAAAGCAAGTTGGAGCCATTCCTTTGTGAGAAAGTTGAAGTAAACTTCATTTGAGGAGCTGCACATTGTCCCAGTTCACCCAGCAGGCTGAAAGAACTGTTGGCAGCCTAGATACATGCACATAGCTGGTGTGCCTGTGTTTCACTGTGCTGGAACACCGGTACATACACGTATAAAAGACGCAGGTCAGATTTCATAGAGAAGAATACATCTTTTAAAATGGAATCACAGCATTGTGTTGGTTCCAGTTCAGTATGAATGATGTAAACACCATGCATGCTGAAACTGTTGAATTTCACTGAGTGTGGAGGTTCCCTCAATTTATTTCAGTTTAATTTATATAGCACCACTTTACAGCAAGTCACCTCAAGCTGCTTTATATTGCAGGGTAAAGTCCCTACAATATTAGAGAGAAACCCCAACATTAAGTGCTTGACTTATGAACAAGCATTTGGTGACAATGGGAAGGAAGAACTCCCTTATAACAGGAAGAGACCAGACAAACAGAACTAGGCTCAGCGAGGGGCAACTGTCTGGTTGGTTGAGGGTGTGGGGGAAAGAGAGGAGAAAAAAAGACCAGAATAGAGAAACACAAACTATGGGAAGGAGCACAAAAATGTCTCGAGCAGTAGAGTCACTTGATCCAGCTCCATCTATTAGGTTTATTAAAAAGGAAAGCTTCAAGCTTCATCTTAATAGTAGGTGGTGTTTCCACAGCAAAGGGGCCTGATGGCTAAAGGCTCTGGCTCCCATTCTTCAGCTCTAGGAACAACAAGTAAGCCAAGACTGTGTTGGGACAGTTTTGATCTCAGAAAGTCTTAACGATATGATGGAGCACGATGGGTCCTCTATGAGAAGAAGTATTTTAAATTACATTCTGGATTCAACAGGGGGCCAATGAAGAGAACATAATGTGGGAGAAATATGTCTCTTTCCAGTTCCTGCTTGACTGTTTTACACAAAAAGGTTAATAAGTTTTAAAGACATCAGGTAACAGCTAACGGTCCCACCTCTTTACCTGTCTACTACACTGTAGGAATTTCATTTTTTTCCTTGTTGAGACATTTCCTACCTGGAATGACAGGGAAGTAAGAAGCTGCTTTATCTCAAACCTCGCTCTATGTGTTTATCAACTAGAATTAATAGAGTAACAGAAAGATTTGCCCTGTATAGCTCGAGAGCTTAAGGGCCCAAAACACCCACAAAATCCACATTAACTGGATCTGTTCCCTGTAGATGCACATACTTTGTGATGTTCAACAGTAAGAGTCATTGTGAGGAGGAATTCTCCTTTCCCTGTGAAGAGAGGGCTTTTTGTGTCATGAAGAACAAGACACAGTGCAGTACAGAGCACACCTCATATCACAGCTGCTACTCAGTCCTCTCTACCTGTAAAATACCAACAGCCGCCCACTGTTTTACCTCTAACACGGGCAATTTTTATGACTGCATACTATTATAAATATGTCCTAACTCACTGACTAGGTTTGGGCCAAACCTGTGCTTGCAAAACATCCTTTTGTGAAATCAGGGATAACAGTGTGCCAATGTTTTGGCTTTGTTGTAGTTTCTCATCTCACGCATTGTGTCAGAAGGAAATGGATGAGAGCAAACTGTTGTTACTGCATTCACGACTAATCATTTGTCTTTTCTTCATGGCTGACGGGATGGAACAGAAGCTGTGAATGTTCAGTCGCTTGCCAAACAGCAGGTCATGGCTACACTGCCTGCCACACAGTCCGCTCATGCCTCATACTTTAGATTTCAAATATGCTGTTGATCACTGAAAGAATCATTAACTCAGACTTGGAACAAGACCAAATATTAACTTAAGTTGCAATGTGAAAGTGACAGTACCATTTAATGGCAGCAATTATACCTCTTTGAATGAATGGATCTCGTGGCTCCATTCCTTTGCCAGAGCCATTCTTTTTTTTCTGGTTGGACCACTGCAGGGCCGGCCATGTAAACACAGCTGCTTGTCCTTGTTTGAGTGAATGATTGTATGAGTGATAAAGTTAGGCAACTGGTCTGCTGCGCTTTCAAAATAAGTTAGTGAAAACACTGCGGTTCTCTCTGACAGCTTTCTACAGATAACCTGCATAGGAGTCAGGAAATTGTGGTTAAATTGTGACTACAGAAAATAATTAGGGTCACAATGTGTGCACATCAGTCACACAGTGTTAACCGCAACTCACCTGTGGGAAACATGCACTGATACTTGGCACAATAATAAAACGCTGCTTTTGGTACAACTTGATGCTCTTCATTTGTATCAAAGAGCCACTCAAAAGAATCTAAGCATAAAGGAATGTAACACTGGTAAAACCACCAGCGGTATTTCACCATTATACACTAAAATTTATGTGATACTGTAATGATCAGGGCTTATTCTCATTTTACAGGCGAGGAGCTATTTTTCTAAAGGCTCGCCTGAAGGATGAAACAAGGCTTTCTCTCTCTTCCATACAGTTATTTTAACGTTTGACAGATGTGCAGACAAGCTGTTGAAATGGATGGATTACTGGCCACAGTTTGTTCCACAGACCGTTGACCTCCATGCAAACTTCTCCTGATCCTACCAAGCAAGTGCAGTGGCCTAACCCGACCAATCGCTTCTTTGCAACACAGGTTTTCAGTGATAGGTCATTTTAAACTGAAAATGTTTCACCTGACATTAAAATAACTTTAAGTAGATTTGATGTCTGCTTTGGCACCACTATCCCAGAATGACACATAAATAACCGTCTAGTTTGGTATTCAGCTAAAGTTTGCTGATTAGTACTCAGCTTTGTTTTGACAAGAAAGAATTTATTACCCTTGCGTCTGTGAAGGGCAGGGCTTTTATACCTTTTTTTCTTGGTAGGAATGTAATTGCAGGAATCTCAACAATATATACAGCATTGTGAAAAAGTATTTGTCCCCTTCCTGATTTTTTTTTTTTTTGTGACACAAACATTAGACAAAGATAACTCTAGTAAATACAAAATGCAGTCTTTAAATAGCAGTTCCATTTATTAAAGAACAAAAAAGCATATCCAAACCTACCCGGCCCTGTGTGAAAAAGAAAGCCTAATAACTGGTTTTGCCACCCTTGGCAGCAAGAACCGCAATTCAGTGGTTGTGATAACTAGCAATTAGTCTTTCACATCGCTGTGGAGGAATTAAGGCTCGCTATTCTTTGTGGAATTGTTTGCATTCAGCCATGCTTGTTTTAATTTAGAGGACGAACACGATACGTTTAAGGTCACTTCAAAACATTCATTTTGTTTTTTCGAGCTGTTCAGAAGTCAACTGGTGTGTGACGGATTATAAACCGTATGCGCTTGACCTTCAGTGCATGAACTGATAGCTGGACTTGCTTCATCAGGATTTTCTGGTAGAAAGCAGAATTCATGTTTCCGTCAGTTACAGAAAGTTGTCCAGGTCCTGAAGCACCAAAGCAGCCCCAGACCATCACACTACCACCACCATGTTTGACTGTTGGGATGATGTTCTTTTTATGAAATGTTGTGTTGGTTATAAATCAGATGTAATGGGATTACATCGGAAAGTACAGAATATTTTTCCCCATATTCTTGGGGATCATCAAGATGTTTTTTTGTTGTTTTGTTTTGTTTTGTTTTAAATAAATGTGAGAGAAGCCTTTGTGTCAGCAGTGGTTTTCTCCTTGGAACACTCCCATGGTTCACATTTTTGTCTCTTTCTTATTATGAATCACGAACACTGACCTTAATTTAGGCAAGGGAGGCCTGCAGTTCTTTAGATATTGTTCAGGGTTCTTTAGTGACGTCCAGGATGAGTCACTGATGTGCTCTTGGAGTAAGTTTGGTAGGCTGGCCACTCCTGAGAAGGTTCACCAGTGCTCCAAGTTTTCTCTATCTGTATCTTTTCTCTCACTGTAGTACATTGGAGTCCCAAAGCCTTAGAAATGGCTTTGTAACCCTTTCAAAAATGATAGATTTCAGTGACTTTCAGTGACTCTTGGCTGTTTCTTTAGATTGTTACATGATGTGTTGCTTTTGAGATATTTTAGTCTACTTCACTTTGTCAGACAGGTTCTATTTAAGCAATTTCATGATTCATCTTGTTTAGTGGTAATGAAGCCTGGGCGTGGTAAGTGAAACTGAACTCAGATTTGCAAAACATGTGGTTAATCACAATTAATTCATTATTTAACCAACAGGGCACGTTCTTTTTTCACACAGGGCAGGTAGATTTGGATAGCTTTTTTCCCTTAATAAATGAAGTAAACAAATCTGCATTTTGTATTAACGCAAGGTATCTGCTTATCTTTGTCTAATAATAGAATTTCTTCTGTGATCTGAAACATGTCAGTGTGAATTTGCAAAATAGAAAAAAAAAGAAGCTGGAAATGAACAGGCTTGTGCTGCAGTTCTGTGGATTGGCCAGTGTGGGCCAGCATTTGTTGCCCGTTTGCCCTCATTGTTGCAGTCACATGACTGGACAGGTGTTTTGTGCTAAGTGCTACAGTCAGTATGCTAGCATACAGTGAATTAAAACAAAGCACCTTAACATGCTGACATTTTATAAACACAAGTTAAATACATTTTGACAGCAAAAAGGTCAGTTACTGTCCCTCATTATACCAAATGTGGTTCGTGTGTAGGAACTACAACAATGTAATAGTGTCACAAGCATGCAAGTTGTTAATGCTGAACTTATTGTGTGGGCTGAGAATTCAGGATGGTCTCTCTCTTCTCCCTACAACTGTAAGTTACTGTAAGTTTATTTCCCATTTCATTTCAGTAATTAGTTGGAAATGACTTCCCAGTTTTTGGTATGAAAACACAAAATCATGCTTAAATACTAAGTAATATGATTTATGTTGTGTCACATAAATACAGTCTTTTGAAGAATTAACAGCTGGCCTTGGTAAACTAAAAAAAGCCTCCATTTATGATCAAGAAGAATAAAATCAGGAATTTTTTTTAAAGCTCTTGCATTTGGTAAATGAATGCTGAGCTCTGTGAAAGTAATGAGAACCTATGAAAGGCACAAACTGGGGGTCTGGATTTTACTCAGGTGTATGTCTGGCACAATACACCCTTTATGGACACAAGTACCAGAACAACTACTCATTTACAGGAGCTGCTTAGCCACAGAAACCCATGCCATGAAGCTTCTGGCTTAGTGTTTGCGCTGATGATAACGCCCGAGGTTTGAAACTCTCGAGTTACTGAGACAGCACAGCGTGGACAACTGCTCTGTAACTTTACATGTTCTGCCACCTCCTGGTTTCCCTTGCGAAATTATACCATTTACATCTAGGAGGGAAGAAAATTCACAATGTGACTTGTTGCTATTACAGTAGCACTTTTGAATTCCATGAGTTCTTTAGAAAAACTCATTCTTTCACAGATGTTTGTAAAGGCAGACTGTACAGCTAGGCTTGATATTTACGGTAATATGACCGGAAAAGACTGGATTCAAAGATTAAGAGGTGCAGCCCAGTACATACACTCTAGATAGCTTACTTTCTGCACAACCATAACGTATCTACATTTTTGGATTGAGATTCTGTTTCTGTATTTGCATCCCAAGTGTAGCCCCTGGAGCAAAGACACACCTGAAATAAACAACACTAAACATAGCTTTTAAGAATAAGTCTTTATGTATTTTTTTTTCTATGTGAAACAAATGACTATTATACTACACAAGTCGAAGCGGATACTGTAAGAGACAGAGACCATCTCTGAGAAATAAGTACAGAACATGAAAATACACATACTAGTATTATAGAACTATAAATTATTGCTCGTTTTGCTACTTTGTTTTCTCGATTCCTACAATACAAGACACAATATTCAGATTTCAACGGAAACGGTACAACAGTGACAAACGGTATAATTGAGCTTTTTAGTAGATGTTCCCCAGAAATAAAAGAAACATTCAAACAGAGTCCATGTTGAACACAACACGATGACTGTTGGTTTTGATCGAGCATCTTCAGGACTTATTGTTATACATTTTTGTCTTTTTTTGTTTTGTTTTTTTTGTTTCCATTTACAACATTGCCAAGAGAAGCCATAACAAACTGCACACTGGGACTGGCCTCAGCAACAGAAAAACACTTGGCATATGTACATAAATATAAATTTTCTTTTCAACTGTGACCAAATGCACCAGTTTGTTAAAACACCATGACAAAAGAGATAAAAAATCTTTCCTTGTGTCCTTTCTGCTCCGCTGCTTCCTCTATAATATCATCCATCACAGCAGCTCCACCAGTCTGCCGTCTGCTTAGATAACTGCAACAGCTTAACTGTAGTGCCAATAAAAGTGCACTCTGCCAACACGGTGCATTTCAAAGAACCATTTCATATCCTGTGAAGATAAAATGAATGTTTCTTGTGGACAAACACAAAAACAAAGATAGTGATTTTGTTCTGCACTGCCATCCTGCCTCGTCCCCCCCCCCCCCAAA
>VVHJ01031227.1:18245-29250 GCA_015107715.1 Tylochromis polylepis
TTGGGTTTTTTTTCCCCCCCCCCCCCCCCCCCCGCCCCCCCCCCCCCCAAACCTAAAACTGCACTGCACGGCTACACCTCTTTTCAGTAACGCACGTCCACAGATCCAAAAAAGGCCTGAAAGGTTCACACGAGCAAAAAGGAAGTGGAGTGTTTCACTCACTGCAATATGCTGGTGAAAAGGCTAACCAGGTGTTTAGCTTGAGATAAAACAAACAACCCAAAAAATAACACTAGAAATAAAACTGAAGACATACAATGTGCTTCCTACTTTGTCTTTAAAAAAAGACTTTTATGTGAAGGAAATCACAGCACACTGACAGTAAAGTGCTCACATGCACACAGACTTGTAGTTTGCTTACTAATATTGTTACATAGCAAAAGGTACTTTTAGATTTCATGCTGTCTGATGACACAAATGAGGTTCAGACTCGCCTTTTTTGTGTGGCTTTTAAAGCGCTCAAATGTTTCATTTAATGAAGGTGAAACACACTGGTCTGATTTGATTTTATTGGAACAAAATAAAGGTGAGCTGTAGTTTAAGGAATGTATGTTTTTATCAAATGAGAGCTAATTCAATACAAACTGCTACAAGTGGGTTGGGGCAAACATGATATCCTTATGTTTAGAAATACAGATCAGAGTCTCTGAGTAAGAAAAAAAATCATTTTACGTTATGACATTGCGAGATGAGTCGATGCTTTGGTTAGTGTATCCATTGGTATCTCATGTGGCATGATTAATTTTCCCTTTTCTCAGCAAAATGCTTTCAGGTAAACTGCAATATCTAAAGGAACTATTTCAACAAATTTTTTTCCGCTAAGCTATTTACAGCGAGATGCAGCGCAGTACTCTGGTGCGCAGCAGGAGACGATCAAGAGTCCCACAATTGCTCGGAGATATCAAGAGATTCTCAGTGCAAAACAAGCAGTAGAAGGTTTCGGAGGAAACCTGACACAGATAGTGGGTTTGATTAAATAACATAAAAAATACATTAAAGTTGTGAATTACAACAAACAGAATCAGAAAAAATACAAACAAACCCCGTCCCGACACCCCTTTGAAGAAATAAGGGGGTTTGACCTGTCAAATCGCAAAAAAAGTGACACATGCAAATTTGCCGTCGAGTCAAAGACTGAACTGTCAAGCTTTCAAAAACTCATTCAGCTTTTATTTTTCTACCCCCCGTTTCACATACGCCACTTTCAACCCTGTGCGGAAATATGCACTTGCGTCAAAAGCATCAACCCGTTCCTCTGTCATAGTCACAAACATCAATTAAAAAAAAATACACCTCAGCTCTTCATCTACAGAAGTAACTTAGCATGCAAAAAGTTTTGGGGTATCAAATACTTAGTAAGTATACACATCTAGTAGTATAGCAAAAAAACAACACCTCTCCAAATAAAAAAAGGACAAAAAGCAAAACCAAAAAAAAAAAAGAAAAGTCAGACAATCACCACAACTTTGTTAGTCACGTATGGCGCTTCGTGCTGTGTGTGATGTTAAATAGGTTCCTTTTTCTTGATATATCTTGTTAGTATTTGTGTTTCTGTACGTATTTTTTGTAATACAGTATATACATGCAGACAAGAGCGGAAACATCACACAGTCAGTCTTAATGAGAGCGGAAGCTGCAAAACAGCAGATATGGAAATGGTTGAGAAAAAAATAGAAAATAAAGGGAAAAAAATAGACATTTATAATACACATGTATAACCTGAAAACACAATTTATTGTTTAAAAAAACAGAAACAAAAGAAAAATATCTTTGCTTAAATATCACATGTCCTCAACCAAAGATCTTCGATTATTACATATGACTGTGAGACGAAGGGAGAGGTACAGCTAACAATCTAACTGACTAGCAAGCTACTGAGCAGGACTAGCAATGAGAGCTGAGTGTGTGTGATAAGTGACAGGTGCCTGCGTAGGGACAGGTATTTCCACCCCTCTTGCCGAAAACGAGGGGAGATTAGTGGGGTGGAGGCAAACATGCCTACCGCTCCCCCAGGCTGTCCACAGAATGTGATGAGTGTGTGTGTGTGATTCTCATCCATCCCCTTCAAGCCACCTCATTCCATTGCCACGCTCCTCACAAACACAGTCTTCGAGCAATGTTTGTTGGTTGGTTTTTTTTTTTTGCTTTAGTTGAACTGAAATGAGGGGCATCGACGCTCTCTGTGAGTGCAGAGACGAGAGAGAGAGGGCAGGTGTGTTGTGGGCTTAAGTGGCGGTCGTGGCCCCACTGGTGTTGGAAGGGAGGCCTCTCTAGTTGAAGACCTTTGGGGGTCCGTCGGGACGTCTGGTCTGGACAATCTGCTGCTTTGGCCGCGCTGCCTCGTCCTCCTCCGTTTCACTCTCGCACACATGGACCACCACGCTAGGGGTGGACTCTGTTCCTGCATGGAGTTCATACTTTTCACCTGAGGGGATGGAAAGCGAGAAGAGCCATTAAGTTACAGTCTGTAAAATATCACCACTAGATGTCAGCAAATTGGGGTGGTGCATAATCCTGGCCACTGTAGGACAATCATATTTCATATTTTATGTGCGATATTTTATGCTTCTAGCCTCGAGTCACCTATAAAATTGGTTGCCGTTCATCTGAAGCGAGTGTACTCAGATAACAAAATGACTCCAGACCAGATACGTCCCACAGTCTCCTGTTTTCTGAGCAGGCCATCAGTTGGCTGTCAATATGTATCAATGTTTATTTCTGGAGAAGGCTGTAAGCTTGTTAAAGAAGTCCGATACAAGTTGATGAGTCAGTGAAGCTCACTTCTATCTGATGACAGAGATACTGAGCGGAGTTGTTGAGAATATCCTGAACTTTTCTGTCTGCAAAGGCTGCTGTTTTTAGCTAGCGTTAATGAAACTTTTAAGCTGCTGGACACTCAGCGAATAAACTCTCGTACAATGTGAGAATGTAATCAAACTGTTTATGCTTAGGGAAAGTGTGATTTTTTTGGGGGCCCTTGAGCCTAACATTAGCTGGTATAATGTTGGCTTATAACCAGCCGTTGCTGTTGTTTAGCTGGCTCTTGTCAATTTTGAGTATATTAGGAATAAATGAGCATGTTCATGCAAGTTTTTGTGTGTTACACCTGAGTCTGAAGGTGCAGATACGAATTAAAATTTGCTTATGAGTTCTCATCTTCTCATCTAATACGTATGTGGCAGGTCTCCATCAACAAACTTAACACGATTAGGCAGAACAGCGATGCCCATCTTGGCCACTGTATTCAAGATGGCAGGGAAACATGGCGACTTCCACAGTTTGTATTTTTATGGATGAATTCTAAATTTATGAGAATGCATCAGTTTGTTGGAAGATGAAATGCAAACTAATCATTATATCTACCTATCGATCTACATCTATACATACAGAGTACATCATTCTTTTTTTCAATTAAATAAACTGAAAAAAAAATGAATAACTGGACATTTACAGATTAAATATGAAAGCAACACCACTACTGTGGTAAAGAGAGAGTGGCAAAACTCAGAGTACTGAGAAGTGGACTAACACATTGCTCAGTAGAAGAGGCTTCATGCAAGTTAATCATTTAATGTATTGTACATTCCAGAGGAAACTGCTGTATGTTTTGCTCTCTTTGAGTAATATTAGAACTTTACAACCTTATGTATAAAAGCAGGTCAATATTACAATCATATTCCACATTCGTCAATAAGAGACTGCATACAGGAATTTTATTAAAAAAACAAAAACAAAACAGTATTAGGTTTTACCTTCCAAAAGCAAGTCTCTGGTCTCCATTTTAAAATGCCTGGAGGCAGGATACTGCCCAGTTATTTTGAAGCATTATTCATTATTCCAATGGACACCAGACCATTAAGAGTGCATGTATACAACCACTATATTTATTGGTCAGATATGATCAAATCTATATAAGTAGTAACACTTTAAACAGTTTTTCCCTCTGGAAATTTTATTTCTACCATCTCTTTCCATTCCAAAATCCTCCCATGAATTTCAGTTCCACATTTAATTGTCTCTCTCTTATAATGCCTCTGATTTTACTGAAGGGATGTGAATACATCCCCACATGAACAATAAGGAGATGGAAAACACTCCTCCTGCTGTCTAGAGTAGCACTAATTTTGCACTAGTATGGCTAACTAATTAAATATCATTTATGTTTGAAATATGTACGGCAGGTACTATATGGTGACAGCTGTTTTCCCTGTTGGTTAAGGAACAAATCAGGACATGTGTTCAAGAGAAAACTATTCCCCGGAATACTCTTGCCATTTGTCTGGATGCCAAACTCAGCGGACTCTGATTGAAAACGCACTCTTGCGAGATTGTATCACAGTCGCCATGGAGATAAGACAGCTGGCAGACAGGAGGAAATTGGTCTTGTCGCTTTTCACTGTGGTGCCAAACACAAGAGAGGGATAGCGAATATAGTCCTGCTGTTACTGCGGGGAGTTGACAGAGGGAGTCAGCGTGCTGTGCTGCAGCCCTGAGGTAATCTGATGGTGGATGGCAGGATGTGACGCGCAGAACAAGGCAGTTTCTTGATGCCTCGTGTTGCTATGGTAAAAGCAGAACATGTCAAAATGGTCCTCCGAACTGGACTGTGTGTGTGTGTGTGTGTGTGTGTGTGTGTGTGTGTGTGTAATTGTGTGTGTGAAGATGTGGCAAGTTTAATCATCAGTTTTGATGATAATAAATGGTGCTCGGGTTGTTTTTTCCACTTCATCAGCATGATCATATCCACATATGCAAGCATGGAAAGACACTGTGGAAATGGCACACCTTCTTGTGCGTGTCAGGTGACATTTTCTAAAGGCTGCGGTGATCTGATATCTTGCTGACAAGGCAGACAGAGGTGCAGGTGTTTACTTGCCAGTCTAACTGTGGTGGTTTGTGCTGCCTCATTTAGACTGGTTGCTCATTAGCTTTCATACTGCCATGCCACTCTGTATGCAACCAGGTACAAAATCTCCAGGGCAAACCAAGACCTGAATGATATCCAATTACTACCATTTACACTATGTGCATGTAAGAAATAAAATCTGCCGACATATTAGCCTGATACAAGTGGATGGTTTAAAACAGGAAGGGATTTAGCATTTGTGGCAGCACCGTGCAGGCTGGGCATACATGCCAACACTCAAGTTGTCTGTTGCCAGTTTAACTGAGCTAACTTTAGTTCTGAGAGCCTCTAGAACTCTGTTTAAACTTAGAATAACAAGGACGCAATTGTTGATCTGCATAGACATGGAAAGAATGAAACAGCATTGTTCTTGAGGTGGGGAGGAATGTGATTGTAAGATTAGCTGCTACAACCATTTCCACACTGAATATTTTGTTTTTCCTGGGTGGCACTGATGAATGTTAACTTAGCTCGACTGAACGGAGAGTAGAGCAGATTCACTCGGGCAGATTCTATGAACTACTGCCTTTGGTTTACCGTCCTCCCTTAATGACTCCTAAATCCCTGAAATAAGTAATGATGAATTGAAATAAATCGTCCCTGCAGAACTTTATAATCCTAGTTTAATACTGTAGATAGAAAAAAAAAAATACACACAGACATTCACCACCTCCAAAAATCCATTTATGGTTTCTATGAAGGGGTTTAGTCATTAGTCAATGTATGTTTTGCAAAATCATTTGAATCACCGCCTCTTTCATTGTATACGTACTGACAATGACCTTTAATGCTGATGTGTCGTAGCTCAAACAATGGATTTGATTCATGGGCTTCAGTCTGGCGTTTCCTTTTTTATGCTTCTCTGCCAAAAACTACAGCAGCAGGAAGTTCTTCACTGAGATCACTAAGAAAGACAGATTTTTAAATGGCACGGCATTCTTTAAATGTACTTATGAACAAGTACTTCAGACGCTATTCAGAAGTGACTAACGCGGCGCAGTAAAAGTCAAGATTAAAACAGTTATAATTCAAAAATGTTCCATTTCCTTTTGTCATGATTGCTTCCCAAATAAATATCCTTTCCACATCGCCCCCCTGAGGTGCATGAAATAATTTCCTGCTTTTTTTCGGCATTACTGTTCAGAGATGAATAATTCACAGGAGATTTTTTCATACATTTGTTGCACACCATTTTCCCTGTGTTGTGCCTGTTGTAAGCACCAAGTACGAACGTAGAGCACAAGCATGTTGAACCTGAGTACTAACCGGGTCCAAGCTTGGCTACGGCGCACAGCAAGTCATAGTTGATGACGGGCGTGGCGTCTTCGCTCTGGCTCCAGCCTACGGGCGGCGAGGCAGGGGGCGAGATCAGAAACTGTTTGACTGGCTGGGGAGGTGCCAAATATGATTTGTCAATGTCCTCGTCACCATTCTGGATCTATTGGAGAGAAGATGATAGCTCATGAAGTGGCTGTTCTCTTAATTCATACACAAGTCTCACTGTTCGCTGGTTACATGCACAGGATACCCTTAACTTTGTGCTAGTATGCAGTGTTTAATGAAAAATACATATAAAGAAATGCAAAAAGTTTTCTTTGTTCCTTATTGCTCCTCACTTTGTGTTTAATTTTGGTACCATTTGTTTCTTGTGTTTAGTTTTACTAGCCTCATCTCATTACCTTGATTTAGTTTAGGTGTGTTTAGTTCCCCAGCTGCGCCTCATTCCCCATTAGCCCTCAGTGTGCTATGTGTATTTAAAGCCTCAGTTTGCGATAATTCTCTGCTGTGTCCCTGTGTGGTTGTTTTGTTCCTATGGATTTCTGATATTCTGGACTTTGTCGTCAGCTAAAAATAAAGGTTTGCTTTTTGTTTACATTAATGTGCCTATGTCGTCTGTGTCTTCATGCCTTTGGCCTGTATTTCAAGACAGCGATCAAAATTCTGCTCCTTTTTTCTTCAAGCTATTCTTTGCTACTTAATAACAAACAGGTGTTTTGGAATTTTTAGTCAGAAGCTCTGTCTTCAAGTCTCAAATTGCAGGCTTTTTCCAGTGAATGGATTTCCGCATTTTGATAGCTGCCAATTGCTGTAATTACAATACCTACATGTGGCATCTGTCAAGCTGTAAAATCCTTAATCCTCTTACATCAAAGTACTAAAAGGTGCAGCAGGGGTCATGACTGATGATGTATTCGAGATAATGGGAGTTCTATTTGGAGTCGCGGTGACTTGTATTTTTTCGAGGAAGCACAGTTTTGATGGAATCTTGAATAAAACTGAGCTAAACTGGGTGTTTTGGACTTGCTACACATTAATTTATAGCTATTTAAATATGATTGAAATACAGTATGTAACCTGTGAAATTCATCCCTCAACCGCTCTCTTCCCCACAACTGCATAGAGACACCCTTGTGCACACAGCTACAGTGCAGTGGACGGGGAATCAAGAACTGTGTTCTCGTGTTCAATCATGTGACAGATGAGTTTTGACAGGAAGGTTCATAGGGTTCAGGAAGCAGTCAGGTGTAGAGCAGAGAAGCAAACAACAATAAAAGAAGGAATAAAAAGAGTGAAATTGAAAGAATTTGGGAGGAGATTGTGTACCATCCTCTTTCTCTGAGTTTGTTTTTCTGTGTGTTGCTGTGCACACACATTGCACTGTGCCCTAACGCTCTATGTAAATAAGCAGTGCTCTGCCTCAGATCCTCCATCTCCCAGGCTCCCTTCCTGCCCTTTCCCAGACCCCTCAACTGACACTTACTTGAGCAAAGTAGAGTTTAAGCTTCTTGCCGTTGAACTCTGACTCATGCAGCTCAATGCGTGCGCGGGCTGCTGCCTCTGGGGTGCTGAAGTTGATCCGGACTCTCCGGAAGCTTTTGAACATTTGGAAAGTCGCCTGTTCATCGTAGATCCTAAACAATGCCTCGAACCTCTCCTGCACAAGATAAAAATGTACAACTCTCATGAGAGACTGAGGCTATTGTTAAGCATGTTACATGTATGCTGATAACCTGCAGAAATACAGCAACCATTAAAATCCAAATAGACTAAACGACTCACATTTTTCTTTCATAAACACTTAAAACAATAATGTTTTTTTAGTTAACATTTATTCACTCACAAACCACGTCAGGAGTATTTACACAGTGATATGGTTGACTAGAGGTTGACGCTGAGTCATCTTCTTTCACTTAATCATTGTCAAAACTGGATTAAAAACTGCTGTTACTTGTTCTCCATTTCTTTTGTGTGTAATTACTCCTCAACTGTGAACTCAATCAAGCAGCTCAGCAGGAGGGCAAAAAAGAAAGCAAGAGGCCACCAGGAAAGCTGGTTTCTGAATAATCAGTAGTGCTACTCTTTGAATCCTAACAATGATGACTATCAAATGAGCCCTCTTCCAGGAACGAAGAAGGATGATCGACTGAATGTGGTCTTCTGGCAGTACAGGTCCTTCAGAGGGCCTTTACATAAGTTGAACACAACAAGAACTAAATTAATGTGGTCATTACAAAACATTATTACTTAACACTTCTTCAGTATGTCCTGAAAGTTAATGCAAAGACATAGTTAAGTATTTGAATATGGGTGTTTGCCTTTACCTTAAGCACGTGTCTTAAGAGCCACGTGTTTGCAATCAGTGGTGCCAGTGTCCACTGGTAAACGCTGCTCTCAAGTTAGTCCCCATTTCTGTTATTGTCTGACAGATTTTTATCTGAGCTGATTTTCTCTTTTGTCAGTGCAAGTTGAAAAAGGCTCGAAACTAAAATAGTCCCACAGCACTTTCCTTGTTGAGCTGACGCAGCAGCTATCACCTGGATAGAAAAGGTGAGCGTTACCTGAAGGAATACAGGCAGTATGTTGGCTGTGAGATCTGCCTCTGTACATTAGTGACACCTTAGTGACAGGAGAAGATGAAAATCTGTACACTCAGCACACCGAGATGAGTTCTGGGCTCTCTCTGTGTGTCGTGTCAGTCCTGTTTCTTATTGGAGAACACTGGCACATATTTATCTGGCCTTGTTTGACATTTAACACAAAAATCGTAACACTTTCAGACTGTATATATCAAAACTACGAGCAACACATAAAGGTCTGGGTATCATAATTTAAAGTCATGCTGCAAACACAGCACTGACATGCTAAAATGTCCATATTCATATTAAGAAAGAACTGTTTTCATTCATTTTTATTTTAATATGAAATTCATTTTTAATTCAGTTGTTCTGGGCTACAAAAGCTGTTTTTTAATAAAATATCTTTTTTACTATAACGCGAGACACAAACATCTGAACATCTGGATCAAGATGCCGAAACTGACTCAAATGATTGGCATTTCTGCCTAAATGATCGATTAATTATTAAGTGACTAATCAGTTCACAGTGTGTGTATGGAAGCTGATTTTCTACCATATACATTTTTTTATAGTAAAGACTTAATAATGATGAGTTAAGCCATTATGATTTTGTAATAATATATAGCTGTTATATCAGTACCTTTGGCTTTTGTTGACACAGTAAATATATATGCTTTATAATACAGGCTATGCCCTGCCTCTCTGCAGAGAAATCACATAATCACACTATCCGATACATGCACAGCTCTAAATGATTCAGCAAGCTGTGAGCTACCGTCATGCTGCAGTGTGCTGTTCGCTGTGGTCAAACAATATGGATAAAAAAAATAAAAAAGAAGATTAGCGCTTTTACTCCTAATCCTCCTCCCTTCCCCTCTTGTTTTATTTTCAGTTCTTCTCCCCATGTAAGTGCATCAGGTCTTCTGTTGCTGAACACCTCGGGGTAGCTGGCTCAACGTCAGAAGTGACTTCACCTACAGGCCATGTGATACCATTTTTAGTCAGATTTGGACTTCACCATACAAGGTGCGTTCTTAAGACGCTAGGAAAACAGGTCAGGTTAGGAATGTGTGAATATCTTGACTCCTTTTAAGTGAAACTTAGCAATTAAACTGCAAGAATCCCTCAAAGCCAGAGGAGATTGAAGAGCCATGCTTACCGCTAAATATAATGGGAGAGCTGGGAGTTAAGTATGTTGATTTAAAATGAATTCTCTACGCTCAAAGTTGTGCATAAATAGCAGGAGAGGCAACATGTCAAGATGTTACTTCTCATATTACATGCATCAGAGAGGGTACATAGTAATCCTAATAACAGAGATTTATAATTCCATCTGTCTCTTGTGAGCCACTCAGTTTTACATAAGTGAAATACTAAAACCTAATTACAGAGGCCTGGGGCAATGTGTTTTCCCTGAATTTCTGATGAATTATGCTAGCAAAGAGTCATAAAAACCTCCTAGTGATAGCTCTGGATGCTATCAGATTGCTGCAGTTGCCCATAGTTTGCATAGAAGACATTTGTCTGCAAAGGTGACCCTGAATCCTCCCTTAGTTATGCTGCAATAAGTGCATTCTGCATTTAATTATTAGTTATTGTTAATCTCTGGCTCTCTTCCACATCATGTCTTTGTCCTATCTTGCTCCCTTCACACCCAACCGTGGATTGCCGCCCCTTGCTGAGCCTGGTCCTGCTGGAGGTTTTGTCTTGTTAAAAGGGAGTTTTTCCTTCCCACTGTCACCAAAGTACTTGCTCATAGGGGTCATATGATTGTTGAGGTTTTCTCTGTTTTTTTATTGTGGGGTCTTTACCTTACAATATAAAGCGGCTTGAGGCAACTGTTGTTGTGATTTGGTGCTACATTAATAAAACTGAATTGAATTGTCTTTGAAGGTTCTCAGTCATCCAGCTCATCGTAGTCTAAGGAGCTTGGAAAGAAAAGCGTCTGGACTTCTTTATGTTTCTTGAAGACGTTTCACCTCTCATCCGAGAAGCTTCTTCAGTTCTAAGAGCAAATGGTGGAGAGTCCCAGATTTTAAGCCCTATGGGAGTGTCCCCAAGAGGGTCATGGACCCCCTATTCACATGAACCAAGGTGTGAAAATAGGTGTGGGCCACAATCAGCAAAGGTTTCGGGTGAACCCATTGTGAAACCTAGCCCCACCCTATCATGTGATTTACTGAGGTCAATTGGCCCAGGATGTGAGTGGGCGTTAAGGCGTCTGGGAAGGGATCTCAACACT
>VVHJ01031229.1:28588-39395 GCA_015107715.1 Tylochromis polylepis
GTGACAGATGGGAAGTTGAGACAGGAACCATTTTATGAGACAGAGGCACAGCATACTCATCTTTATGGGGGCTTTTCAGAAAACACAGAGGTTCCTGACCATCAGTAAAGGAGAAAGTATGATTTTTTTTTTTTTTTTAACTTATCCTATCAGCCACAAAGGCAAAGTTTTGGTAAAAATGGCATAGATTGGATTAGCTTTAGTCTCACCCATGCATGCCAAGTACAATAGAAGCCTTGTTTTAAGATCTTATACTAACTAGCAAACACGTTATTGAATACTTCTGGTTGATACTTAAAGTTGATCTAAATCAAAAATGTGGATCCCAAAGAAGAAAAACTCCAGGACGTACAATATGTAACTTGCTTTGTGTGCTAAATTTGAATGAAGACAGAGCTTGTTTTGACTAGTCATATAAAATGAAAAGGAGCAACTGACTGCACAGTCCATACGCAAATATGATTTTGACTTAAGAATCTACCTTAACGCAGTTTTCTATTTTCCTGTCTTTCTTATTGGTATTTACTGATGAAACTGGAGGGACTGTCTACCTTCTCTTTTACCGTCCACTCTGCCAGCACTGGCCAAATTAGTTTTGGGTTAATGAGCTGATGGTTGACTTAATATAACACAAATATAAATCTGCAGCAAATTCCATAGAGGAGAATAAAAAAAATTCATTAAAAATGATCCACATTTTATTTAGAAAACATGATCTATGAACAGTTTTTTTTTTTAATATAGTCAAACCTGACATAAAAGGAGAAAAAACTGATACTGCATGTGAAGGAAAGAAGACCTCTGAATCAGGGCTCTCTGATGCCAATTCAGATTTTTAAAGGAATAAATATCACAATATTGATGTACTGGGCATCATAATGTATACATGCTACAGCTACTTTTGGCTGCTCCCCTATTCACAAGGGATCACCACAGCGGGTAGCTCTGCACATTTAATTTGGCAGAGTTTTTACACCGGACATCCTCCCCGACACAAGCCCAAAGGCATTTGAGTTTCCTCCTTGGATGGAACTTGGGATCTTTCGCTTGTTCTGCAAATGTTAAAACCACTACTCAAATACAATATGTGAGTTACACTAGAAAGGGAAAATAACTTCCCAGCGATGTAGTTTACTAACCCGTTAGCATCTAAACACGAACACACTGCTCATCTCCACGCTGTCTGCTCAGCTGTGGTGTGCACAACTCACCCGGCGAATCTTTTTCTGCATCCAGACATATCAGCGTACAGTCTCATATATCACTTGGGCTGTAGGTATGGGAGTGTGTCTAGCCGCCAGTCTATCCAGTCCAACTGTTCATTGTGGACCACACTTTTCACACTTGTTACATTTCACTGATAACCAAAAGAAATAACTGCGCTACACACATGACAATACTCATTCAGCCTGTTCTGACATTATTTTGCAATTTTAACCTCAGTATATAAAAAAAAATTAGGAGACAGATATTGACTCATCACATCCGAGGCTGCAGCTTGGATGTCATGATTCATCCGATTTACCAGGTTTGACAAGCTTGTCCGAAGGCTGTTTAAGCCCCACAAGTTCTATATAGAGCTTGCAACGCTGATGGCGGTAAACTTGATCCACACTCTGACCTAAACAACGTGATACAGGCGTGTTCCTTCTTGTTCCAGGATGTGTTTCATTAACAAATGCATCTGCAACAAGAGCACCAGCTGTATGGAGACAATGTAAGCACAAGTTAAATAAGCTTTTAAAAGAGCAAGGACCTGCCTGCTTGCCTGCTTGATTCCTTATTCCACATCTCTTGGCTTTAAGCACTTTATGGAGCGAATTTCATTTCACGCATGCAGTCCTCACGGGAGAGACAATACTCTTCAGGGTCAGTAAGCACTGTACTTGCCAAATGTGCTCAGGCTTTTTATTTTTTTATTGCATCCAAATTAAAATGAACATCATTATTTTTATGCTACACACTCTAATGCAATCAATAAGCAAGAATAACAGACATTGTTAGGCAGTTGGCTTGTATTGATCACTTCATGTGGATCCGGCCTAGAAAGTTATCCCAGCACTACAGGCTCCGCTGGATGGGGCTGACGTGGAAAAACAATCCAACCAAGCACACATCTCTATCAATAGCTGCGTGTAATTAAACAGTACTCCCTTTGCACAAACTGCCAGGCCAGCAGGTCAGTTTGTTCAATGTGGTCTCACTTAGTTCAGGAAGTTAGGCAGCTGCATTGCTGCCAACACCGGCCTGTTTCGCTGCATTCTCTGCATTTTTCTCATTAATCAATCCTTTAAATTTCGTATTCCAAAAGAGACATTTTGGAAACTTCCACTGGGTTCTAAGCCCCCTTTCCTGGATACCTTCCTAATTTAAGAAATGCCAAGAGTGCAATATCCTCTCTTTATTTCTGGATCCTCTCCTTTTCTTCACAGACATGTGTTGCATCAATAAGTGGTAGGAGTGGCCGGGAGTGTGTCCTTAATCTCTTTATCCCTGCAAGTCAGCTTTGCTTACTGCCTAACACAGAGATCTTTTCAAGCATCTGCCAAAAAGTTAATCACCTTCTCCCATTCATTTGCCACTTTACTACAACATCACCATCGCCATTATTACTAACATCATTCATACACCCACCCATTCTTTGTCATGTGACTCTGTGTAAATTTACAGAGAATTTTCAGGTATGTTTTGCGCCACTTCACTGTACCTACGGAGTCACACCTGAATGACAACATGGCACGTTACTATGGATGTAATCCAGGATGCATTCCACCCTCAACTGATACTACTCTACCCAGCCTGCTACTGTGCCACTGTTCAAAGCAGTGCACTGAGAAACTAAGAAAGAGAACCACAAGTGTATTTATTACTTATTACTGCAATTAATACAACTAAAGGAGTCTTCAAGTGGTAATTTTATCCACTGGCTAGCCAATGTACATGCCTTACTGTGATACTGCATGGCGGATGCAATGTTTGTTTCCTTAATTTTCTAATAATCTCAGCAGTAAACAGTTTAATGATGACATACACTACGCCCATATATCCAGCAACGCGTCCACGCGTGGAAACGCAATTAAAGAGGAAAAAAAAAAAGCATTACACGACACGACATTAAAAACAGTCAGCTACTGTAGCGTACTTAATTTGTCCTAACTGGGAAAAACAGTCACCATCACCGAAATCACTCCCACCATCTCGCCTGAGCCCACAGTCCAGGCTCCAAAAGCGGGGGAGGCTTAGCTACATACATACCCACACATACACAGCAGCTAACACACTTTTACTAATCACAGCCAAGTGTGCCCGTAGCTGCACTTGCAATGTTTACTGCTCCAAGAAAACAGAGAGGGGAAAAAAAAAAAATAAGGCGCTCCGGATAGCATTTGCTTACCGAAAACACGTCAACGTCCGTGGCAGCCATGGTGCGGAATGTATGGTGTTGGTGTGCTGAAGCAGACCGAGCAGAGGCGAAAGGGAGCAGCCCTTGTGTCTCCGTACTAGCCTGCTAAACTACTGACTGAGCCGAGCTGACAGTGATAGGAAGAGAGGGACACAAGGCGGAGAGGAGCTGCTGAACTGGGCAGGGAGGGCGCTAAGATAGGCGACAAGAGGATTCCCTGCTACTTCGTTTCTGCTTCCCTCAGACACGCTAAAGAGTTTTTCATTCGCTTTTAAGCTTCAGCCGGAAAACGGTACTGGTGTAAAAGAGCAACAGTGATTTTTATTTTAAAAAAATTTATATATAAGCGAAAGGGTGAGAGAAGACAGTCGGTTATTACAGTTTTAATGGCTGTTTGATAGAGCACTGTTTGCGCATGCGTACGCACATTCCACATTTTATACATTTTTGCTATTTTCATATAAAGAAAGCTATTTAAGTAACTTTTCATTATATTCATTATCAAAATGAACTACAAAAGATGGTTGCTATGTAGTTTACATTTAGCACTAAAGAGTTTCCAGGCGATGTAAGAATAAATATTTATAGCTAAGGTAAAGCCGACTGTGAACTATCCTGAGCATAGTTAACATCTTTGGTTGTGACATATACGTTTTCAATATGGCCAGCTTTTCCAGTCGCTGCAGGAATGTGATGTTGCACATTCTGCAAGCCAGGACAGGAGCGAGCAGCAGAAATATGTGTCACCCAGTGGTGAAGATCATTAAAAAAATACCTAATCATTTAGATGCCAGTCAAAACATGGCAATCATATTTAAATTAAGCTAATTAGGTCAGAGCTTGAGTTTACTACAATGCAGATCAGCCAATCAGAGAGTTGGAGCAATCCGTCACGTGATGTGATGTCTCAATTTCCAATATTTTTCTGTGTTGTCTGTATTACAGTGTTTCACACAAAAAATAGAATATGTATCTTGTATGTGTGCTCATGTGTGTATATCAAACTGGCTTTATTCCAAATAAATGAATGGTATTACTATCATGAGTAAGAGCGGTGGTTAAGTTGTAAAATACCATTGCAATAATTAGGATTTCCAAAGAACTAAGTGGCAAATCTCCAGTACTCAAAAGTCAAGCTCACACATGCCACCTAACTGCAATTCCTCCAATGGCCACTTGCAGCTGGCTCGATGAGTAAGTCGGTCTGTATTAATACAATGTTCATGTTAAAGTGCCTAACTTTATCAGGAGAAATAGAGGGAAGGTCAGGAGTTGCACTGTGTCTTTGAGGATCTTACACTGGAAGAAGTAAAAGTGACTAAGCGGCATTTTAAAAGGCTCGTACAAAAAGGCTTTTGGTCTCTATGGATAGTGTCCCCCTTCATGTGGGAGATTCATAACTCATCCACGTAAATATTGGAGTTAGGGGTGTGGCTGTTTGATTGACAGGCACGATCTGCCGTGATAGTGATGTGTTGTATGACTGTGTTGGTGGTGTTCTTGGATCATTATAATAATGTTGGTCCACAATGCTGTTATAATGTCATAGCTTTGGACTGTGGTGAGAAAATTTAAAAAATGCCTTTGTTTATATAAAACTCTCTTCTGAAATAAATGGTAAGCATTTAAAGTGTTTTCTTTATTAATTAATGCAATTAATCATAAAGTTAGGTTTGCTGTTAGCCAAATTTAGGTTCCTCATTCTGGTTTGCTTGGGATAGTTTTTCATGGCATTAGCTAACTTCTTGGTTAATGCTATCTGAATGCTCAGACAGCATGCCTGGTCAGTTGTAATGCTGATCCTGGAACAACATTATGATGAAGATATAGGTACAACACCAACCTGGGGATATGAAATCATACGTGGTGGTGCCTTTTAAAAATTTTAATGAAATGATCTGACAAAAATTACAGCTCGCTGCGAGGTACAGACTATCAAAGAAGTCTTTGGTTCAGTTTTGTGGAGTAAAATTCCAGCAGTTTATTAGCCTGATGCTGTCAACAAGATAAGATGGCAACAACCACAACAATGATGCTTCCACTGTTGCTATGTCCATCTTTTATTTACAGTCAGTAATGGTAACGGATTATATAACCTGTATGACATCATCAAAATACAAAAAAGAAATAATGAGCCCACATTTCATTATAAAATATATGTAATTAGACTGTAACCACAATGATTTATTTATTTATAACTTTAATTAATAAATTCCTTTGTTTGTTTATAACTATTTACCTTGTTTATTTTTTGCTTGAAAAGGGAAAAAAATTCTTTTTAAAACTGGCTGCATCAGTTTTTTTATTGTTATTATTATTATTACTAATTTTTATTATTATTATTAAAAGTGTAATATTTTCAGTGTTCAGCGCTGAAGTATAACACTTACACACAAAGTATAACCCTCATTACAACCATTTCATGTTTGTGAGTACAGTACCTACATTTTAACACCTCATCTGAGCTTAATACAATATTTTTTAGCCTAATTACCAAATATTTTCTCCTTATCATTTATGTGTCCTTATAGCCTACGAGTAGGAACAAAGTGTAGTATTCTTTTTTATTATTATTATTATTTTACTGAGGTCTACATTGTTGATTTACCAAAATCTTTGAGCATAAGAATGCTGAACTACTTTGTTCATAGTAAAATATGTACATATATTATTCAAATTGTCCACGTCCTCACTTTCCCCGGAAAGAGCCTCCTCCAGGTGTGGCGAGGAGAGCGAGCGTCCAGGTAAAGCGGTCTGTACCGTCACACGAATAAAGGTGTAACACACCGTGTTGTTGGAGCTGTTGGGAGCTTTCGCTTTTTTTATTTCACAGCTTTAATAATGATTTTGACACAAGAATCCATCCTGGCTTTGCTGGTAGCGGAGGGTGGAAGAGTGAAGAAATCCGACCTGGTTGATAAGTTCAGAGGTTCGGTGGACTCGGCCGATCCCGAAGAAAAAGAACAGAACAGGGAGATTTTCAAGACTTTTGTCAACAATGTAGCGTTTGTGAAAGAAATTGACGGCGAACGGTATGTTGTCCTGCGGAAAACCTATCAGCATTTGCTGGAAGGTCCAAAGATCCATGTGGAAAAGCGTGAAAATGAAAAGATCCCGCTGACAGGTGAGCAGCAGCGCCCACCTGCGCAGGCTGGAAGCTCTGAGGATCAGGGAGGTGTACGATTAGCTGTTACTGAACCTGATCAGGAAGAGGCAAGTGAAAGTAGTGACCATCCCACAGAACTGCTTTCTCCCATACAGCTGGCGCTGCAGAGGAGTAAATTTGCAAGTGTAAGACTTAAAAGGTCGCTGAACGTTGATGTAAACCAGCAGGATAGAAAGGGAATTAACTGCTCAAATGCGCCCGTAAAGAGCAAGCCATATGCCTTGCCTCTGAGGATGCCCCCCAGCACCACTAAAGTGGAGATCCACAAACTTAAGCCTGACCCAGATGAACCTGAAGAACACCCAAAAACGGATGCTTTCAGGGACAAGAGAAGGATGCCTTCGGTGGAGAGGGGCGGCAGCACCAGCTCACCCCAGCTGAGGAGGGCAGTGAAGAGCACCAAGGCATCAGAGGAGCACAAAGACACCAGGATTTCCTCTGTGGTTCCCCTGGAGCACTCAGAGCATCAGTGGCTCGTCAAGTGCGCCGCTGGCCACTGGAGCCAGGTTTACGGCCTGCTGCTCAAAGACAACCAGCTGGCCGAGAAGAAGGACTTCATGTCAGGGTTCACTGCTCTGCACTGGGCAGCCAAAACCGGGAACAGTGACATGCTTGTGAAGATTATCAAAACAGCCAGGCAAGGAGGGGTTAACATTGACATCAATGCAAAAACACACGGGGGCTATACTCCTTTGCACATTGCTGCATTGCATGACAACCACTACATCACTGGCATACTGGTGAAGGAGTATGGAGCCAACATAAGCATCAGGGACAACTATGGCAAGAAAGCCTACCACTATCTCCACAAAGGCGTTTCTGAGTCTGTGAGAGAGATGCTTTGTAAGCCCAAAGCCCAGCCAGCACAGGACAGAGCCCTGCATGAGAAAGAGGAGCTGGATTTGTTCCCGGATCTCTCCAAGGGCCTGCATTCAATAAGCCGCCTCTTTCAACCAAACGTGACAGGCCACAAGAAGAAACACAAGCAGCGGCCGGGGCTGTACTCCCTGAACGACGACCCCAGCGAGGAAGGAGAAGACGGCGGCACCGGCTTCAGGCACAGGCCCATGTCAGATGTTTTTATGTGAAGCTCTTCCCTGACTGAAAACACACCAATGACCTTCAAAGGATTTGGTTAATGCTCTCTTTAATAATGCCTTTTTTATTTTTAGCCTACTTTTTGCAGTTATTATTGGAGATAATGACACAAAAAACATGTGGAGGGATTCTCTAGAAACACAATTTAAGTGGTTAAGATCAAAGAGAAAAGATTTTTAAAACCTCGAGGTTTGTTCATGACTCTGAGTCAGCAGATGCTGTGTGTGGTGTTACCTGCATGAGGTGAATGTCAGACAATGGTGGCTCCTGTGAGTCATCCTATTACTCACACATGTGTGGGCTTTTGAAGGCATCGCCCCTTCAGTCTGTTTTCAATTGAACTGAGCTTTAAAGTTGTACAGAGAATTTTCTGCTGCGTCATTTCAATTAAGACCAAAGCATCATCACCTGAGAGGAATCCGCATGTTCAGTAATAAAGACTAATGTATAATATCACAGCATTACAGTCACAGGAGTCAGCGTGTGGAACAATCGTACAGACAAAGTGGAAAAAAATAGTACATCAATAAATGACTTCACAGACTAGCTCAAAAACAACAAACTGAATGAATATAAGAAATGGTCCTCTCAGTGATTGAGTTGTTTCATTGTGTTCTAATGAAGCCTTGTCTTCATTTTTTGTTGTTTAAGGTGAGAATAACCCTTTTTTTGTGAAAAAGGAGTAGGGTGTATGTAGAAGTGTTTAACTTCTACATACACCTGTTCAGGTATTGTATGTATATAGTATGTAAAATTTAGGATTATTTCATATTGTGTTTATATATCACACGTGGAGTGTTAGGGTGGTACTTACCACTTTTCCTGTATTTTTCATTGGATTTTGCCTTTGTTTATGTTTTTTATATATATATATGAATATTATAGCCAGAATAAACTAAACTAAACAAAAATAAATGTAGGGGTTCAGACCAGTATTCCAGTTCATGCCATTAAAAAAATGAGGGTGCCCGTTTATGTAATCGAGCTTCCATCGCCGGAAAAGTCATGCCATGAATTCTCTTCCACTGTGATGTTAAACGGGCTCTTTTAACCACAGACTTTAATCCGGTTGAACTTTTTGGTTTTTTTTTTGTCAAAGTACCCGTTCTGTTTTTGATTTAAAACTAAAGCGTATATACTGACAGGAAGTGAATGCAGAATAAAGACATTCTGTTACTCATTTGTTGAGATCAAGACTTGACTTGCTCTGTGTTTTCATTTATGAGTAAGAGATGAATGCAGTGTAGTGATCTCACAAAGCAGGCGTGCACAAACAGAAAAAAAGAGGTGTTAATTTATAGGGGACTTAAACTTCTAGTAGAAAAAAATATATAATTGTTTTGGTAAGAAGGGACTGAAATATTTGTGCCTCTGAGGGAAGATTTAGAAGACTAACCTCTTCACTGCTTCACTTTATAATAGATTAATTATTAGAGGCTGTGAAGCATTAAGAAAGGACCCTGAAGTAAACGGACTCTGAATTTCACTGTAACATAATCAAATTTACTACAAAAAAAAGGGGGGGGCAACTTGTATCATTCATTAAGGCCGCACAGGTGCTCCATAAATCATTAATGTCCCCGTATTTGCCAAGTAATTCTCCAGGCTTGGCTACATCTCCTGACTTGTTGAGACAGCTGTGATTAAGCTGGGTAAGCATCTGGCATTGAATGTACGTGGCTGAAAGATCAGAATGAGCTTTACATACATTTAACTCAGGCAGGAGCGAGCGGGAATTAATAGCAACATTTAGAAATAGTAGGCCAGCTCACCCTCCCGCTGTTCGCCTGCCCTTGAGTCGTCTCCCTCTGCTTCTTGCGTGTCTCGTTATGTCACTTTCCCAGAAGCGCACATTGTTTGTACGTCAAGATGATGTTTCATCTCAGAGCCTCTGGGCTTTATTAAGCAAATGTTCTTTTCTGTGGCTGCTGTGGGGAGGAAAGCCAACACGGATTCAGAGAGCTAAGGGAGTCAGCACATATAGCTGATGTCAAACTGTTAATGCACATAAACAGTTCTGCAGCGCAATGTTACGATCAACATATGAGTGTTTAAGGATTAAACTGTACCACAGAGAGCAATCAGAGCAATCCATAATTAAATATTGTCCTAGTAATGTTATACTACTGCAACCCTAAAAGTGCACTACTGTAGCAAAACCATAAAGGAAAAAAACACTATCTGACAGCAAATTCATAAAGGAATAGTTTGGCACTCACACTCACTGGCCACTTCATTAGGTACTGTTCAAATGCTCATTAACTTTTTTAAATTTGTTAATGTAAATAAGCATTAACACAAATGTCTAATTAATCAATCAGTGTTTTTAGGCATGTAGACACGGTTCAAGAGGACCTGCCAAGGTTCAAACGGAGTATCAGAATGGGGAAGAAAGGTGATTTATGTGAGTGACTTTGAACAGAGCATGGTTGTTGATGCTAGAGAGGCTGTTCTAAGTAGTTCAATAACTCCTGATCTTCTGGTATTTTTGCCACACTACCATCTGTAGGGAGAATGGTCTGAAAAAGAGAAAACATCCAGTGATCAGCAGTTCTCTGGGTGAAAATATCTCACTGATGCCAGAGGTCAGAGGAGAATGGCCAGACTGCTTCAAGCCAATGAGAAGGAAATGGTAACTGAAATGACTACTCTTTAGAACCAAAGTATGCAGGAGAGCATCTCTGAAAGCATAACATGTCAAACCTCAAAGCAGAAGACCGCACTGTGTGACACTCCTGTCAGATAAGAACAGGAAACTGAAGCTACAGTGCGCGTGGGCTCACTAAAACTGGATAATAAGAGTGGTATAAACAACATGAAAGCATGGGGCGATCATGGCTCAAAGAGTTGGCAGTTCATCTTGTAATTGGAAGGTTGCTGGTTCGAGCCCCAGCTCGGACAGTCTCGGTCGTTGTGTCCTTGGGCAAGACACTTCACCCGTTGCCTACTGGTGGTGGTCAGAGGGCCCGGTGGCGCCAGTGTTCGGCAGCCTCGCCTCTGTCAGTGCGCCCCAGGGTGGCTGTGGCTACAATGTAGCTACAATGTAGCACACACTGCCATCACCAGTGTGTGAATGTGTGCGTGAATGGGTGGATGACTGAATGTGTAAAGCGCTTTGGGGTCCTTAAGGACTAAGTAAA
>VVHJ01031232.1:2065-39951 GCA_015107715.1 Tylochromis polylepis
GCAGCGGGAGAGCTGCAGCCGGTGTCGGTGTAGCAGCAACCGTGTGAAGTGTGTGTGTGTGTAAATAAATAAAGTATGTGGAACAACATGCCCGTGTCGTGGCGTCTGCCATGGTCGCGTCACAAAGGGGTTTACCTTCTCTTTCATGTTAAAATGACTGCTGGTGTAAGATGTTAAATTTATAAGGGCTGGGAGTGTCAGTATGGGGTTAGACTGGAATACTCTGACAACTAGTGGATGAATTAGAGTTAGAGTACTGTCTTTGTACTAACTGGTGATACCTGAACTTCTTATCTGGCACTAGATGTGAGTTTTAATTTATCCAACTTTATTTTTTTAAAATGCCTTTTTGTTTAGTGCTCACAGGCAAATATTAGGACAAGACGACATAGACTTTATCTTTCTGCCTTACCTTACAGAGTGTCGACTGAGAAATTCAGACAAAACAAAAACTTGAAAAGATTCACTCAATCTCTCAATAACTTAACGCGGAGTTCTCCCCATCTATACTCAGTTAATGCCTTATATATCCTCAGGAGAAAATTATGTTCACTTTGTTTAAGATCAAAACAAAATGTTTGGATGGACTGCCATAAAATCTGTACAGACATTTTCTATTCAATGAACACTGAGGATTTCAGGATGATGTGCGACAGCAAAGATAGTCTGGAACAGATTTTTGGTCCAGTGTGCAAAGTCTGATGTGGAAAGTTGAAGCTGGTATTACACAAACACAGAGACACATTAAGACACCAACTTTGAAGGTTAATGACTTTTAATACTTGTTTTAAATAGAAAAAAGACAAAGTATTTCCTCCAAAAACAAGAAGGATATTTATGTGTATGTATCTGACTTTAATAATAACAAAACTAAGACATTTTCATCCGTTTCTGCTGTACTTTGTCTTTAGCTAAATGTTAGCATGACTAAGGTAATTACAATTCGTGCACAAAGGGGAACCAACACTGAAAAATCTAAAGAAAACAAAAGAATCCACTTGAGTACGCTTGAAATGTCATAATAGAAAAATTCTACTTTACTCAGATGGAAAAGTCAGTCTCATCCATTTTCATCTGCTTATACAATTTAAGCTTATCCCAGCTGTCATAAAGCAAAAGGTTGGGTTCACCCCTACACTGCAAAATCCCCAGTGTTAAATTGACACTAGAAAGTGTCTATATGGGTCCACTCTTTTGAGTGTTAAATGAACACTTCTGACAGTGTTATATTTTTAACAGTAACCTAGTCAGTGTTAAAGATTAACAGTGACTAACACTGAGCAGTGCTGATTTTCTAATACTGGAAAATAACTAAAAATGCTAGTAATATTTCAGTGTTAGCAAATCAACACTGCTCAGTGTTAGTCACTGTTAATCTTTAACACTGACTAGGTTACTGTTAAAAATATAACACTGTCAGAAGTGTTCATTTAACACTCAAAAGGGTGGACCTATATAGACACTTTCTAGTGTCAATTTAACACTGGAGATTTTGCAGTGTATCAGTGTACTGAAGGGCCAATACAGAGAGAGAGAAGCTTTCACACTCACATGCACACCTACAACCAATTTTGAACCACCAGTTAAGCTAACATGCATGTCTTTGGACTGTGGGAGGAAGCCAGAGGGTGCCCACACAGGCACAGGGAGAACACGCAAACATCACACAGAAAGCCCACAGCAGGCTTGTGTCTTCTAACTCAGGACCTTCTTGCTGTGAGGTGAGAGCGCTAACCGCCTCACCACTGTCCCAGACAACAAAATGTTAAGGAAACACAGGAACTTACATACACTCAAAATCTGAGGACTTTAAAGGCCCTCCATTAATACAAGAAACAAAAAGAAATGCTTTTAATTTTATTGACTCCATCTCCTGTGTAATTTAAATGAGTCCTCTGAGCTGATGACACCTAACTTTGTGATTCTACTGACGTGCCTGAAGTTTCGTTCAAATCTGTGCTTCATTTGGATTGAAATCGAGCTGTGCATTAAAGCTATTATAGACATTATAGACAACAAATCAGATTTCTTGACATGAACAGCAATTACACTTGTAAGGTCTCTGTTCAGTGCAGTTTCCTTGCCTATTCTCAAAGCTTTGGGCTAAAATAAGATCCACCAGAACAGAATGACCAAGCTCTCTGTTAAGAGTCGGTTTAAAACATGAGAGCGATGGTTTAGTTCAAATCAGCTGGTGCCTGTGTGTTTTACTGCCCGGCTGTGTAAACAGTCCGGGTAACTGGTTGTATAAAAAGTTTCTAAAAGGACCCCAAGAAACACATCTTTAACTGCTGGTGATGTCAGGCTTTCATTTTGAAATATTAGACAAAGCACTTTAAAATGAAGGATGCATGTACAAAATTAACCTTTGAGCCAGCTGCGAGCCATGGCTAAGTAATAAAATGCGGAAAAATCATGAGATCTGCGTTGTGTTCCGTCCTTATATGTGACAGCAGCTCTTCAGTGGACGTGATCAATTTATAATCTGACACGAGGCATCATATTTATTTCTCTATTATCTGTTTTTTTTCCCTTTAATCATGCTTTGATGTTAAGGTATGGATAGATATTTCACCATTTGTATATTTTTTTTATGACTCTGCCACAGCTTTAATTTTTTCCATGTTTAAAAATATGCTCACCCTTTGTTCTCCAAAATCAAAGCTACCATATGATGCAACAGCCAACAATAATAGGGGCCAGAGCCACAAAAAGCAACGAGTATCTGCCCGAGAAGAGCCGGAGCCCTGCGACTGACAAATATTGATGCACTCTTTGATCGGTGTTTGAGAGGAAGCATGCATGAGAGTCATACTGTATGGACTGTATGCGAGTAAAACTCTTATTTAGGTAAAGGGAAGGGAGAAGATTACAAATAAGACACAGATTCCTCGAAGGAGATCAGAAGCACATGTCGCAGGTCTGTTTGTAGGCTTCCCTGTCTCTGACGCTGATATTAAGGATTCATCGACGCGCGTGTGTAAATTTATGCACAGACGTGTGTGTGTGTGTGTGTCTGACAGCAGGAGAGACAATCCAGTGTGTTTTTTTGATCAGAGCCAGCTGAACTGGGAGGAAAGAAAACATATGGTCTCTCTATCCTATTTTCTACAGTCTGCCCTTTTCTCTTCCCCCCGTCTTCCATCCTCCTTCTTCTTCTTATTTGCCTGGTTTTGTCTCTGAGGGGACGAGGATTTTAGAGGGACGTTTGAGCAAGAAGACGTTTGAGTCTACAAAAAAATAAAAGCGGTAAAGGATTGTAATGATAGACTCCTAGGGCACATGCTCTGTGGGGGATTTGAGCCCTGGAGTGCCCTCTTTTTATGTGTGTGTGTGTGTTTTTGTGCAGTGTAGGACACTGAACCTTAGCTCTCGCAAACTGCAAAGTGCGTGCTATTGCATTCTTTGCTATTATTGAGATAATGACACGCTAATCACAAACACACAGAGATAGTCAGTCCTATGCAAAAAAAAAAAAAGAAGAAAGAAGTTGCCAGTCTTCACACATCTGGTAACCAGAAAATCCATAGTCTTTCCAACATGGTGCCAGTTTAGTTGTTGGTGTGTTGTTTGCATCAGGCTTTAGTGCACCAGTTGCATGTGTCCAACTTGTGTTGCATGGTCCATCCAATCATCCACCCGTGTAGATATTTTTTAATAAGTTTTTCATTTCTTACAATTTAAGCTCAAAAAGCCACCCTGAAAGATTTCTTTATCATGTGGAAAAACTGAGATATGATGCTGAAATGGCACTCTCTTTTTATATTCAAGATATCTCAGGAATTACATGTGTAGTCAGCGTGTAGGAGTTTCACTGGTCTGGCCCACTTATGATCAAAGTGAGCTGTATTTGCCCCGTGATATAATGAGTTTGACATCGCTGGTCTACTGTATGTGCAAGAAATCAATGTGAGCCAGAAGATCAGGCTTCAGACTGTTACTTCCACTCTTGGCCGTGTGTGACGTCATTAAAAGGGGATACCTGGCTCTGGCTGTTTGCACAGAAGTTCCACCCACCTGCTGGTCAAACCTTTTGTTTGTGAGGGGCAGCCAATCAGAAAGTATATATATATGTGTGTACCTGTTGGAGGTACACTCAAAAGTGCTGATTTCTAGCACTGACCTTTTGAACTTTTTGTTTTAATTAAAGTAACTGGATAAGTTAAATAAGTAAATGATTAATTGTATGGGCAACATGGTGGCACGGTGGTTAGCACTGTTGCCTCACAGCAAGAAGGTCCTGAGTTCAATTCCACCATCAGGCTGGGGTCTTTCTGTGTGGAGTTTGCATGTTCTCCCTGTGTTTGCGTGGGTTCACTCCAGGTACTCCGGCTTCCTCCCACAATCCAAAGACATGCAGTTAGTGTGGATAGTTAGTTAGTGATACTCTAAATTGCCCATAGATGTGAGTGTGAATGGTTGTCTGTCTATATGTGTTAGCCTGGCGACCTGTCCAGGGTGTATCCTGCCTCTCACCCTAAGACAGCTGGGATAAGCTCCAGCGACCCTGAAAAGGATAAGCGGTGGAGGATAGATTAATTGTACTTAGCATTAATATGACCCTTTGACTCCTGCACAGCACTGATTTTCATTTCTAGGTTTTGTTGGAAGGTTTTTGACTTCTGTCTGCTTTCCTGCACCTGAATCCCATGATTAGTTTGAGTACAGTAAAGAACATTCTGCTATTTCGTTTTTCTCTTCAAACTACAATCTTTTTGCTTTTTGTGGAGGCTTACACTTGACATACTCTGCATGTATGTGCATGTTGATCATGGTGCCCCTCACACCACAGCTTAGCGCCTGAGGATAACAGCAGAACCTGATGGAGAGCAAAATACCCCCTTTTGTATTTACAGCACAGTATATGTACAGTGTGGCTGTTTGTCTCTGTGTGTGTGTGTGTGTGTGTGTATCTGCAGATGTTGCTTTGAACCCATACACACTCACACATCAAGAGCATATGGAAACATTAGCTGACATTAGCTAAGTGCATATAGAGTAAAAGGAAAGTCTCCATGTCGTGTCTTGTCCTCAGCTGCATTCAGATGTCAGCACTGCTGATGTATTACTGAAACCCCTCTGCCTGCTTATAGGTGTCAGTGTCATCCCTTAAGTCTATCATTCTAGCCTGTGTGCACAACAAGAGCTACCTTGCAACCAATCTTTATCTGTAAGTAAAGCATGCTAACATTGGAGCAGAGTAATAAAACAGTTTTATGTTGTGCAAACCTTTTGAGTACATATGTCAATCTAAGGGCCTTTGGGCCAAATCTGGCCCTTTGCAAACTGCCCACCTGTTAATTAAAGTTCCCAGGAAAAATTAAGTGTTGTGTGTATGGTTTTGCATCCCGTGCACACACCAGACTTAAAAGAAAGCGCATCCATGCTGCAAAGGGAAGATGATGCTGAAGGTGGACAATTTCAGAGGCCTGTGTATTCATTTGCCACAAGACAATCACCGTTTTCAAGGATAATTTGCAACTGCACAGCAGCAGAGATACACAGCCATGGAGGGGGAAACAAAGGCATCACAAAGTTGCTGAACTGGCATGCAGAAAGTGCCAGTCGACTACAGCAGAGCGCATTTCTTCAAGCCAGATCCCAAAATGATGGAGCTGTAAGGGCAATTTTCATCAAAACACAGGAAAAGGCTAAGTGGCTGTTAGAAACTGTAAAGTTAATTTGAAAATTTTGAATCCAATTTCACAGCTGAGCAATAAAAAAATAGAAATATCAGACTTGTAGAAGAGTGTGCAGGAGCATGATTAAATATTCGTCACTTTGCTTTTGCATCAGGATTTGTTTGGTTTTGTTAACATACAACCACCAGCTGTCATATTCAAACTTGATGATCAAACAGACTTGAGAGTTGGCTCTGGAGGAGTCTAATTTTAGAACTGTAATCAGAATGCATTATCTTTATGGGTAAATGGTATAATGGTTCAAACCAGCTGAGAAATAATCTTTTCAGAATATCCGAGGTCTGCCCTGGAGTCTACTGGTTGGGCATGCTGGAAACATTATTTTTTAATGGAAATACTCCATTAAATACAGAAAATGTAGTTTAGTGTCAGTACATTATCAGTTTTTACAGAAGCTTCCATAAATGGTAAATGGTCAAATTCAGTGTGCGGTTAGATGAGGGTAGAAATGTAGATTGACTAGTGAATCAAGAGCTTTAACTTTAGCCTCAGCTTTGGCTTCACTTCAGCAGACCAGTACAGGGTCACAATTTCAGCTCACCTCAGTTTGCAAAATAGCAACACATCTGCACACACCTGGATTTCCAGTCAGTGTGCAGTGTGTGTGAGATTGTACTTTATCTTAATGGAGGCCAACAAAGTTCAAATTCAAACTGTACCAGTCAGCCAAATAAGTAGTCTCAACCAAAAACTCAACCTTTTAGTATTGGCAAGGTATGTTAAGGACGTGTTGTAGAGAGGTTCCGAAAATAGGACACAAGGAATGAAATAACAATAATGTTTCCTTTATTTGATTAGTGGCAAAACACTCTCATAGACGAACAAAGTCACAAAAGAAGAACAAAAACCTAAGTCAAGCAGATGGTCTCAAACAGGACGGTCTATACAGTGACAGGAGGGGGAATAAGACACAGGAGAAGGAAATCAGCAACAGGTGAAAATGAGGATAGCAAAGCAGATAGTCACACAAGAGGGACACCAAAACAGGAAGTAAAATCAAATCAAGACATGAGAAAAAACAAACCATCAAAGTAAAACAGGAAGAAATGAAAAGATATATGATGCTGAAACATTAAGATAATCAAGCATGAGGACTGACATAAGGGGGACACACATAGGAGACGGGAAATAAGGGAACTGAAAACACAAAATTGCAGAACAAAACAAAATACCAGAACTGTGACAAAGTAATCACACAGCAGGACTGTAAACTCCCTTACATGGAAGTTTGTAGTTTTTTTTTTTTAGTTTTCTTGTTTGTTTTTCTTTTCTGGTCACTTTAAAAAAAATGCATGACATCACCAGCTCTGAAGCTTCAGTTAGCAGTCAGAGGACAAAACACAGAACAAGTAATCAAGATGTAATTTCCTCAGCCAGTTAAAGGGACAAAAGGAAAAAAAAAATCACTGGCATGTTTTAATAGCATGGACTTGTATCTGTAAATGATACGATGCCAGGCAGGAAGATTGAATTACAAGCTGACAGTGTGCTAGCAGGCAGCCTGGCAGACAAAGCAGACGGACAAACCGAAAAAAAAAAAAGAAGAGCGAGGCAACAAATACATCTGGCACTCAGACTCAGACATTATGCCAACCTCATGTGTGCATGCACATGCCTGTGTGCGTGTGTGTATGTGTGAGACTGTGTGTGCTGGGAGGGTGATTGGGTTAAGGTGCGTGGCAGATGGCGGGTTTACGTAAGCCTCAGAATACGTGTGAAAAGGAGCCACACCAGTAGAGGCATGCCCTCCTCTCCCCTACCATCTATTATTTCTCCTATTTTCCCTCTCATCTCCCCACTTCCAATATGTTGCACATTTCTCTGCCGACTCCCCCCCCTGCTTCGCCCAACCCGACCAGTCCGCCCAGCCTCGTCTTTTATATCACATCTTTCTTGGCTTAGTGTCCTCCCAGAGCTTTGCAACCACTGTGTCCACATCACGCAAAAGAATCTGAATGTCTGTGAGTGCATATGTTACGCATTTTTACTTAAACCTCAACTCTGGGCATATTCCAGTTGTTTTTTGCGCGACAGCAGAGTAGGTCACTATCAAAACGTGTGTATTCATTGTTGCAGTCTGGTATAACTCTTGTGTGATGCACAGTTTTGTGCACCGAGCCTCTGCAACAAACACGGCTAGAAAAAGAGAGAGAGTTTAACGATGATGGGGGGATGTGCTCTCTCTGTCTCTATTGGGTTGCTTATATGTTGTGCCAACATCACCCCGCAAACCTCAGAGGAGACGTCACACATAACAGCATTTGAACACAAGGTTTTCAGTTTGCTTTTCAATTAACTGCTGAGGAACTTCTTTGCTTTTAATTGGTTGGTTACTGGCTGGCTGCTCAGTGGGGTTAATGGGAGAAGGAACACCAATGATGAGCTAAAAGAGGCTAAAACACTCAGTAGAGAAACATATAAACTTATTTTTAGCATGTATTGCATGAGCATGGCAGCAACTGCAGTGTTAGAAAATGAAGGAGGGAGTTGCTATGCATACATTTTCTCATTTTCCCATGTCTTTTGAGCACACTGCTGTGCATGCTGGTGTGTGATTACGGTAAAAAGCATGCATCGTAGGAGTGTCACTTTTGAGTCTGAAATAGCTGTAATTTAGATGCTGGCTAGGCTGGCTTGACAAATTCCTGAAAATTCAGGCCATCATCGAACCCACTCAGTGCTCTTGTCTTCTGGCAGTCGGTCCCGTCGATGTCCTGAAGGTCCTGGAGGTATCGGAGGACATGGAGGGCGTGTCGTTAGAGGCAGGGCTGTGCATCAGCAGAGAGGGGAGAGAGGAGCCAGACCTCTCCTTTAAAATCAATAAGAAGATTCAGCTGAGTGCTCCCACAATGCAATTTTTCCCTGGTGAGTTTTGATATGAGTCTGTAAACTTGCTTGGCAGAAAAAATAAAAATGAAGATATTTTTTTAAATATGTATTTTCTTTTTTGTGCTTTTTTCCCAGATTCTCCATTCCCCGTGAATTTCTCAGTGGTGACAACAGTTAGAGCTCTGAAAGGCTCACAGGTCTTTCTCCTCTCCCTGTATGACTCGCAGGTATGCATCATACATAAGTGTGTCTATGCTAGCTGGAAAAATGTGAGCAAATTAGCTCTCTCCATCTTTAGATTTCTATGCTGCAGTTTTTTATGATGCAGCCTTAAACCTGCTTTTTTTCTGGTTGGTTGCATCTTACAGTGGCTACAGTAAACAAATCCATGCATCCTTATGTGGATACCAAATATAAGGAAATCTTGGAGGTCTTTCTTTCTTATGATCATTTCATGAACATGAAATGTTTTCCTTCTGGTCTATGTGTCTGCATCTCTCAGGGCACACAGCAGCTGGGCATAGAGATCGGCCGTTCTCCTGTATTCCTGTATGAGGACCACGAGGGCCAGCCCCCTCCAGACCTTTACCCCACTTTTAGGAAGGTCAACCTGGCTGATGGCAAGTGGGTAACTACACACATTCACAGCCACCCATGATTATGATTCTGTGTTCTTATTTCTTTCTTTATTAGTTTGTTTAATGGAGATGACGTGTTGTAATACGTGCTGTGTGCGTGTGCTTTTCGTCTTTAGTCCCAGGACAGAAGAACATAACAATGAACAGAGGAGTAGAAATTTTTAAGTAGCAATCAGTAGAATTAATATGAGGGGGAAAAAGAGAGACTATTAATGTTAGGAAAAACATCATACATGAATCTGTTACTGTTTAGACAGTAAAACATGCTCAGATCTTTCTCTTTACTTACAGGCGCACCTTCTCAACCAGCAGGAGCTTTGGACAAAGTAACTTTCTTCTTCTCTCTTTGTTACTAGTTGGCACAGAATAGCCTACAGTGTGGACGGGCAGTCAGTGACTCTCTACCTGGACTGTGAGAAGCTGAACACCCTTGACCTGCTCAGAGGTCACGACCCCCATGTCAGCACTGAGGGTGTCACCGTGTTTGGAACACGGCTGCTGGATGAAGACGTGTTTGAGGTAGATCAGTGACACGGAGCGGGTTACAAGTGAAATGTCAAGTGAGCCGTGGCGAAAGCCATTGCTAATTGCAATGTACGGTGGCCCAGAGAGGTCAGGCTCACCACAACTTAAAGAAAACACCAACAAATAGAAAAAGCACACAAAACACAGTGGAAGTTGAATAAACACAGCAGGAATAGAAACCCCCCCCCACAGCAAAAGCACACAAAAAATATCGCAAAATTTAATGGAAGAGTTTTCAGGGAGACAATAACATGACATGAGCTGTGGAAGTGAAAACCTAACAGTAAACAGCATTATTATATGAGTTGTGCGATTAAAACACACATTACCTGCATCTTTTTCTCCCTCACAACGCTGATGAATCCTCAGCTTCTTGAGTGTGTCGCATGTTTTGGTTTCTGTCACTCCTGCAGCTGTTCTGTCACGATAAATTCCTCATTTCCATTGTGTTTAGTGAGGTGTTTTGTTCTACTTCCATTATATTTTATTCAGCTTCAGATATGTTTTGTGTGCTTTTGCAGCATTTTTCTTTTTGCTGGCATTTTTTTAAGTTGCAGTGCATTTGAGCTCTCAGGGCCACCATAGTAATGTGTTTTTTTGCAGTGTATTTAGTAAAACCAGAAGCTCATTTGTCTTTGATAAAATCTATAAAAACATGCAAAAGAAACAAACGATGAGGACCCACAATAAGTTTGTTGTGTGTGGTGAGGAGGTGTCTCTGCTTGTAGCTACTTGTTTGATTTGTCAGTCAAATAGTGAGGAATGAATCGCGCCTTTTCCCCGTTACATCGCCCTCCAGTGGTTGTGTGGGTGGATGCAGTGCAGTTGAATCAAGTTCTTGAGCTCTTTAATTTCTTGATATTATTTACTGGTGTATTTATTAATATTTGTTCCTGGAGCTCATCTGTGGATGTTGCAGAAATGAGTAATCCATTAAGAAAAAATTAATCTGTGCACACTTTCAAAGCATCTGCGGTCGTTTTGACAGTCCTCACATGCAAACTGTAACCTTTGCTTTGTCAGGTGGTCCAGCTGTTTAAGTGAACAACTCCCAGGCTTGTTTGGCTTGGACTCGGCGTGCGTTAATATGTGTGCACATGTGTAAAACAGAGAGACGAAGAAAGAGCTTGTGTCTGTCTTAACTGGCTCCATTTGAGACTGAAGCTCTGGAGACGATTAAGTGTGGAGCGGCGATAAAAACATCCCGTTAAGTCACTTTGATCCATCTAAATGAACACAGAAGATAAAGATGTTACAGACACGTGGATGGGCCAGTGATATTGTACAGCGATTAGCAGTAATGGCATCGTTAACGTGCATTCCTGACAGCTAAAGTGGAGTCACAGACTTTTCCGAGTTCAGCTTCGTGTGTGTTTCTGGGACACAGGGAGACATCCAGCAGCTACTGATCATCGATGACCCCAGAGCAGCAGAGACATACTGTCAGGACTACATCCCAGACTGTGATGCACCTTTACCCTACAACAGCATATTAACAAAGGCCGAAGAGGTAAGTCCCCTTTGACGGTGAGTCAGAGAGAAGGGAGGGAAATGAGCGGCGAGTTTAACAGGCTCATTCCACATGACACACAACCATGAGGCATCTCAGGTGTTGAATGCTGTAAATCCACTCTGTCATTTTAAAATTAAAGGTGTCCCCCCAAGGTTACAAGCGGCAGGGAAACTTTTACCAGTATTTATGAGCATTTTAGAAACCAGATATGACAAAAAAGACGAATGGTTTAATTACAGTATGCTGGTCATATTTCTCTTCTCTGAAATCCTCTAGGTGTCATAAATTAAAAGCTATGAAAATATGTTCACTGTGCGGAGGGAAAGCTCATTTGCTCACACTATTTTAGTTGCCAGTGTTTAATAAATTTTTCTCTCCCAGACACACACTCATGCCTCTTATTGTAGCTGCATTTTGAGAAGCACCACAGGGCTGTTTATTTCCCTTGTATCTTAAAATAAAGTCATAAAAGCTACCAGTTCTCCCCCTCTTACATTTTATCTCTTTCTCTGTTTCTTCACGTGCTTGTAGTGAAGCACATTACATGGCTCTCGTGGTTCAGAGTAGCTCGCCAGGGTCCGTCTGCCAGTGGACCACACTTCTGGGAAAAGCTTCAAATCCTCTTCCTCTTCCATTTGGCTTCAAGTTCAAAACACACGGAAAGAATCCTGTTTTACTGGGTTCAGTTTGTTTTTAATGTAGCACCACTAGAAATACAACCAGGAAGCCAATAAAACACATGGAATTTGGGCACCACTAAAAAACTGAATTATGCTGCACCTTTTTTTAGAGTTGTCGTGATATTTCTGAGTCCAAAAGGCTGGGGGAGGAAGTTTAAACATCCTTTATGTTTTAAAAGGCCTCATATTTTTCATCTGTTTTGATTCTATTGTACTTGCACTTTAGGTGGAGAGAGCACCAAAGAAACATGTGGTCGAAGAATACGAAGAATTTGACTACAGCGACCTCTATGATGACTCGTATGTTTCCACGGTGACTGCCGGTCCAAATGTCACAGAGTACGAGGTGAGACTGAGCAGCAAGAACAGCATCACGAACTTGGACCTATTGTGTCTCTTTGTGCTCCGTCTGCTTTTTTTCAGTCCTTCACCATTTGTCTCTGCGCGTGTCTGTCGGATAGATCATAGAGTACGAAGACTATGACAACACAACAAACTACAACCACGTGAACGAGTATGAGTATGAGGAAGAATATGATGACCGCTATGGACCTGTGGAGAGAGAGCGGGAATTCTCCATTAACGCACGGGTACCATCAACACTGTGACTCAAAGATTGTATCTGATTTTACATGTGAACATGCAGAAAACGTGCCTCGCAGTCATCTACAATAATGACCCTCATTCTTCTTATCAGGATATACCAGAGAAAGGACAGAAAGGAGAGCCAGGGTATTTGGGAGCGGTAAGAAAAACAGACACACACACACACAAAAACTGCACCAGAGCCGGTGCTGGTTCTGACCGAACGGCATCCGCGAATACCTCGTTGTTGTTCTCAGATCAGTAGCGCTGTGCAATTCTGTAAGTAAATACAAGGCCAGTATTATAGATGCCTATACTGACATCGATACTTTTAACCTAAAGGATTTCTGTGAGATGATACTTCATCAGCTTACACATTCTGAACACATTTTAATGAACACTAAAACACTGTGGCTTTTACTTTCCACAATAACAAGTTAAGACCACAAAACACACTTTTCAGTTTTTCGTGTATTTCATGTACTTTATTATATTATATATATAATATATATATATATATATTTAATTTACAAAAAAATAAATTATTATTATTTAGTGGGCTACATACTGAATTTTATAATACAGAAAGAAAGTATCAATCCCACTGTACAAGTATCAGTCCGATATCAATTTCAGCATTAGTATCAATACTGTCTATATTTGGATCCGCCCACCTCTGCAGATCAGCTTTCTATCCACATGCAGAGTGACAACATCCTAAGACATTTCCTGATTTAAAAAAGAGATTTTTCCATTGTTGCAAGAATCACTACCCATCCATCAGATTTTAGTGAATTTTAGTGATGATTTTGTGCTGTCACAACCCGATATCACAGCAAAATGTGTAATAGACACACCGGCCCACCGTCTCCATTTCATGCTTTGCCTCTCCAAAGTAAGTTGCAGTAACAGCAGAGAAAGATATTTTATTTCAAGCCGACGTGAAAACAATCACAGGAAAGCGTTTAATCAGACATTATTAACACAAGTTACATGTGAATACATATTAGCCGCCTAGCTTAATCATTTCTGGTGATTAACAGCCCTGGATTGTACTTCATACTTGTTTTGTTCACTACTGAATTCTTGGCCTTAAAGATATTATCTTCCCCTGCTGGTACTGCAGCTTCTGCATTCAGTAATGCAACTTTTGCATGCGTGTCCATTTCACAGTTTGCCTCTCCACAACGTGAAACGGACATGGTGGACCGGCGTGTCTATTACATGTTTTAGACCTGGTTGGAGGATGAGAGAGGCCAGCTGCTGTGATAAAGTCTTAGAAACTCTGCTTATAAGCAGGAACCTGTCCATGTAGAGCTTTATATTTTAGTAACAGAATTTTAAAGTTGATTCTGAATTTCACTAAAAGTCAGTGAAGGGATGCAAGAATAGGTGTGATAAATGACCTGAGGCTAGTTAAAAAACACTGGAAGGATTAACAGAGACTGACTGTAGACACCACTAAATATACACACAAAACTGGACACAGGAGGGCAACAAGGTACAGGTGTAAATAGTCACAGACGACAATACAAGAGGGGCAAAGAAAAATTAGACATCAGACACCAGAGACAAATAACTACCAAAATGAAACAGGAAGTGAGAATAGTACGTAAACGGGGAATGCAGACACAGGGAAAAACTAAAGCTGGGGGAAGTGACACAGGAGAGTGAGACAGAAAACTCTGGGGGATCTAATCTGATCCCTCGGTTTCTTTGAAATAACTCACAAATAGCCCAAATCACAATAAATAAATAAATCATGACACAATGCTTTAAACCAAACAATAAAGGAAAATAAAATCGTTTCTAAATCTGACTGGGAGCCAATGTAAGAAAGTCAGTGGGTGATATGTGGCCTCATGTGTGCCTTTTAACAGCTGAGCTGCAGTGTTTTGGATCAGATACAGGTGTGTAAGCAGTGACAGACTGGTACCTGAATCAAGTCTGTAGTCAAGTCCTGTACACCTACAGGAGCTGCTTGGCCATGCAAACCATTGCCATGAAGCTCCCGGCTCCCGGTTTCTGTGCTGATGTTAATGTCAGAGAAGGGTTTGAACTCTACAGTTATTGCATCTGCAGCTTTCTAGGAACTTTTGTATAGTTTCACATACCCCACTCTGTAACTTTACATACATACTTTCATAATTGTTTGTAAAGGTAGACTGCATGGCTAGGTGCTTGATTTTATACATCTGTGACAATAGGACTGAAAACACCAGAACTCAAAGATTAAGCGGTATGGGCCCATCACTGTTATCTCTCTCTCTCTCTCTCTCTATATATATATATATATATATATATATATATATATATATATATATATATATATACGAGTTGGGTATGGTCTTGTTTTTTATCTTATGTAAGAATTCGCTATATTCAATATTATTTTGCTGTTGTTAACTAATATCTGCACAGGTACCGTGTATAGCATGTATACAAATTCTGTTTTAAATGGTTTGAATGGTTGTATTTTAACAAAATAAACTGAAAGTAAAAACTTTTTTTCATGTGAAATTTTTCAGGGAACACAGATCACAGGACCCTATGGACCTCCAGGGCCTGAGGTTAGCGACGCTTACTGCATGAGATATAACATGAAACACAATTTAATTCATTATTTAAGAAAAAAAACAAAAGTTTTAATTATTTTAATTAAATAGATTGAATCATACTGACATGCTGACTGCTTGTATCTGTGTGTTCGCAGGGAGAGCCAGGGCCTCCTGGAGTCACGGGACCGGTGGGACCTCGAGGTGACGCTGGAGAGCTGGTGAGATCTGCCCTCTGTATGCTGAGTGAATAGCTGAGTGCTCCACACATCGACAAGTCTCCATAAATGTTCTCATATCTCTCCTGTCAGGGTCCTCCGGGGCGGCCAGGCCTTAATGGTGTTGATGGGATACCAGGTCCCCCAGGAAACATCATGCTTATACCGGTAACACAAAGATAGCACAGCGTTCCCTGAGGCTAACAAGCTGTATTAATGTTGCTCCAGCAGTTATTTGGTCCTGTTAACCTTCAACAAAGCCTTAGGGCAAATGGGATTGTTTGAATGCCAGTACTGAAGAATGGGTTGTTTGGAGATAGTTACAGAAATTATCCATTTGTTTGCCTCAGTGCACATTTTTGTTTACAGCAAAATATATTTGGTGCAGTTTCTGTGTCAAATCAGGTGATTGAGGGTAATCATTTATTTTACTGCTCTCTTTAAAAATTAATCACTTGTACTGAGATTTGGTGGCTGCAAGGTCCACAGCATAGCATTCACGTCGCTGTCATAATCATACATATGAATCATACAAACAATGAAAGGTTTTACAGCTTATTTATTCTGGCTTCAAAATGCCTTCCATCTGTACCTTCTTATGCAAGACCAGAACAGCAGTGCAATGCAGTGGCCACTGAGAGGAGTATTTAGTTTGACATGCGAGTATCATGTGTGCTCAACTGTGTGTGTGTGTGTCTTTGTCTCTGTGTACAGTTCCACTCAGGTGGCGATCCAAAGACAGGTTCTGTGGTTTCTGCACAAGAGGCACAAGCTCAGGCCATCCTGCAGCAGACCAAGGTATACAAACTATTGCATGCTGCATATACATCTTACTCACAAGTGTAGCTTATATGTTGCTCTGAAGATTATTAAAACTGGACTGTCTCTTCTATACTGGTTCTTCTTTGTCTAGCTGGCTATGAAGGGACCTCCAGGGCCACTCGGCCTCAGGGGAAGACCTGGGCCACTGGTGAGTGCATCCCTCATTATTTATGTAAACCCTGGCAGCCCAGAGAATTTTAAAAGTTATTTCTCACAGAGTCCTTGGCTGTTAAAGCATTTGCAGGATATAACAAGTAATTTAAGAAAGTTTGCGTGTGTCCTCATCAGCGTGCATACTTGTGATTGACAAGTCGTTGGGCAGTAAGCATATCCTGGATAATCTAAAGATGACCATTATTTACAAAATCATCTTCATGTTGTCTTCCCTATGATCAAAATCCAGAAACTGAGCTCGTAAACTAAGCAAGAAAAACGTTTGCTGAAGTCACCAAGAGCAGAACCAGGGGCCGTTTTTTCCATAGACTTCTATAAAACTGGAAGTCTTTATAACCAGATGAGTCGCCCTCTGCTGGACATCAAAAAGAATGCAGGTTTCAGGCTCTTAGACTGGAATCTGAATGCGTCTTTTGCACTGTTTTTGATTTAACTATTAATGACCTGTGCACTGATAATTGTGTCAGTATATAAATATATTCACATCCTTGGACCATGTTATATGTATTAAATATATTTATGTGAATATATGCAGCACATAGCACCTATGGATCTTTCACATTTTTTCCCCTGTAACCTGGTATATGAGAGTTTATAAACACATATTTGATACATGCAGTATGTGCATATGTGGATTTAAAAGGTTGGACGGTTGCTTATGTAACTGGAACATTCATTTGTCTGTGTGTATTCTTCCTAAACAAACACTTCCCATTTCTTATTTTTTTTTCTTTTTTAATATATATTTTCAATTTGCATTTAAAAAAAAATCTTACTATTAAATAAATATGTCAATAATATCAACATATTCTTTTCTCAGGGTTTACCTGGCCCCTCGGGGCTGAAGGGGGGCACTGGTGAGATGGGGCCACCAGTAAGTTAGTTTAAACACACTGGAGCACCAGTTAGACTCTGTTTCTTAACACAATTCACCATCGGCAGCATGTCACGTGGATCTAGCTCCTTTGATGATTTTCTTTTTCCTGTAGGGCCCTCCAGGACAGTCAGGTATCTCCGGTCAGAATGGACGACCTGGGAAACGGGTGCAAATACTTACTACAGTTTTTATTGTTCAAACTGTTATGTACATGGATTTAAAGTAGTTATGTCTGTGACTAAACTCCTACCGTGTCTGGGTCTATGTGTGTGTGTGTGTGTGTTTTTCAGGGTCGAGCAGGTGCAGATGGGGGTCGTGGTGAAATAGGGGAGACTGGAGCAAAGGTGAGCTAAAGTCTCACTCACACTTCACTTTTGTGTCTCCTTAAACTGTGACATTAACTTTCTCGTTTTCATCTTTCTTTAAGGGAGACAGGGGATTTGATGGCTTGCCTGGTCTCCCTGGAGACAAAGGGCATAAAGTAAGTTATGTGGCTGAAAAAGGTCCTGTTAAGTATATAACTCTGAATAACGCTTATCAGCTCCCATGTGTGTAATTTCTCAGGGCGACAGAGGGAAGCCAGGCCCCATAGGTCCTCCAGGAGAGCTGGGGGAAAAGGTGAGAGGTCGTGGCAGTTGTAGGTATTTACACATGTGCAGTTGTTTCTCCTTATGGTTATTCATGCTTGCTTTTTTTAAAAAAAAAACAGGGTTCTCAGGGGCCACCTGGGCCAAGAGGACAACCAGGTGATGCTGTGAGTGTTTACACAAACACACCCTAGTGCCATTCAGCATATGAAATTAGACCTTTTGCCAGTATTGGAGTCAATGAGTAATGTATCAAACATTGTTTGTTACTTTTCTTAAATGTAATGCAGTATGTTACTTAATTACTCACCGGAGAAAGTAATTCGTTACACTACTCACTACATTACTTTCTCTGTAACATGACCTGAAATGCACTGTCACATATTTACCCTTTAACAATATAAACGTTAGGCTACAGTCCCACACACCAACACACATCGCTGTCCTAATGAGGACACACATGTCATCTTTCTGTTAGTGTTTAGGTATGAACACAAAGCCAAAAACTCGAAGCAAAGATGAAAACCAGCCCAAAGTCACTTCAAAGCGACCTCCACAGTGATTCTGGTTTAGAAACATGAACAGGTGGAAACAGAGGCTACAAGCCTGACTGCTCATCACTGCCTTTGTTACTTGTTGAACTTTAGGCTGGACTGGAGTTAACGTACATTCGGCTTTACCATCACTTTGGCTTCTGGGCTAGCTTTGTGTTAACATGCTGTTTGTGCAGATACTTGCAAAGAACTGAAATTGTGTTAGCAGTATAATGCGATTGTTTATGTCCTGGATGCAGTTTACCCTTTACCATCGCTGTTCTTGTCAGTTTGTGCGATTAAAATAAAACTAACCTTAAGTTGCTTTCTGACGCAGCCATGTGAGTGTGTGTTAATGTTAGATAGAAAGCACTTAAGCATAGAAAAAAGGGCTTGTATGAATGAGGTAAGCTGCGTGAAGTGCTTTGAGTGCTCAGGTAGAGTAAAAAAGCGCTATGTAAGAACCAGTCAGTTTGAGACTTAAGTCTGTAACAGAAAGCGGGGGCCAAAATGTGGGTGTACAATGGCGCACAATCCCTAATGCTTGCTACATTATCTCATTTATTTTAACTGATGTGTGTTTCAGGGACCCAGAGGTATGACTGGCCCCAGAGGTCGGCCCGGTCCCCCAGGGATGCAAGTGAGTGTGAACCTTATCATTTTTACACCACCTTTTCACACATTAACATCTACGGCTAACAGCAGCAGACAATGTAAGATGAGAGTGATTACTGTTCTGTGCCAACTCTGCGTTTACCCACGTGGTGGAAAAAACCCTCTTTTACATCAGCCACATGAATCCAGCTGTCGTGTAACTATCAGATAATTCCAGGAGATACCTAATCACAAAGTTGCACCACTTCTCCATTTGTTAACATCGTGTTACGTAATTCTTATCTGAGAAAGAGACTGTTTGCTTGCCTGAAGGCGTTTCATTTTATGCAACGTATGTTTGCACTTGTAGCAACGCACGTTCGCGCTTGTCAGCATCCGACAATGCTCTTTGCTTTGTTTAAATTTATTCATTGATGTTGGTTCATTACGCTTTAAAAGCCTCAAGCAGGAAAGGTGGTATACCTAAACCAGTGGTGCAGTTGATCATTTTTAAATTGTTTCCAGTCCCAGGGGTTTTTATGTAACAAGCTCCAGAAAAAAAAGTGAAGGGGAAATACACCTTCCTCCTTACAGCTGAAGGACACTTTTTAAAAAAAAAGTCTAATATATGACCTGAAATATCAGCAGATTATAACACAAATCCAGTATTACATATCAATGAGGGGGAAACTTCTACTATTACGAGTACACTGGAAGGTGGAATTAGAATCACATGGAATGACAACCAGGTGTCAGCAGGAAGACTTCAGACGGAAAGGTGTTGATGCTGATCAAGCTGGAATTGGTTATAGAGCCAGCTCTACAGAGTTTGAACTTCACCAGTCCACAGTCAAACAGACTGTATACAGATGGACAAAATTTAAGAACCACGGTCGACAGAGTTCACTGCAAGAGCAAAAGTAAAAGTGGTAGAAATGCTGTCGACAGACCTGACGTGAGCAGTTTATGTGAGTAAATCCAGTCTGAAGCTGTTTTGTACAAAGAAAAGGACAAAAATGCCTCTAAACCAGTGTGCAGGACTGGTCAAAATTACCAGTGTTTGGTTGTGCTAGTTTAATTCTAGCTTATTGCTTCACAAACAATATTTTTACCTATGTACACCTCCACACTGGATTTTAACAACTGAGATCTGATTGAAGTGCAGCCTTTTGGCTTTAATTCAAGGGTTGTTACTGTTTATGAATAGCAGCTATTTTTCTACACAGTCCACCATTTTCACATGCCCAAAAGTTACTGGATAGTTGAGTGACAAGCAGCCTAATGGCTGTGAGTCCTGTTCCCTCAGTTAGTCATGACAAGTTAAGCTCATGACAGTTGGTTCTCAGCGTTTTCCAGCTTCTTCCTGGTAGTCATTCACTGGAACTCTCAATGTAAGGCCCAAAGAGATGCTGATGCAAGTCAAGAAGGATGAAAAATCAAAATAAGCCTATCAGAGATAACCAAACCAACAATGTGGTACATTCTTAGAACGTAGGAATGCACTGACCAGCTCATCAACATCAAAAGACTTGAAACCTGAGACCATGGAAGACGACTGAAGTGGATCGCTAAATTTTTTCCTTGGTTAAGAAAACCAAATCAGGAACATTCTCAAGGAGATAACTGAATCATTGTCAAGGCCTTCAGTCCAGAGATACCTTTAAAAGGTGCAAACCACTGGCTATACTCAAGAAGAGGAAAGCCAGGTAAGAGACAAGACAACATCTAAAAGAGTCTGCACAGCTTGGAGTGCATCTCAAGGAAGGAAACATTGTATTTTGGTGACGTCCGTGGCTTCTGGACTAGCCTCTGAAAATGGGATTTTATTAAAAAGAAAAAGCCTCATTCTCGAACAGTTAATGTTATACTTTAAAGCTTAAAGCTGAAAGTCTGGCCTTTAATTGCATCTCGATTATTTATTATTATTAATGAGCAAAAAACCCCAAAAAACAGAAAGAATCAAGTCTGAAATATTTATCAAAATATTTAAATATGTAAAACGCTTGTTTCATTTGTTCAGTCCTCTTTTTCACTTAGGACTTAGAGTCAGAATCTGATAATGTTTCAGCTTATTGTTCCAGAGAAATCGAAAACAATGGCATCTGTGTGGCTTCTTTGTTTACTCAGACATAATTTTTTGTAGGAATAAAGAGCTCATATGACAGAAAAAGCTACTGGCAGAAAGTACACCTCATGCAAAGGAATTATCTTACACAGGAAGTAGCAGCTCACAGTCGGCCCACAAAACAATGCACGTCTTTAGCCAGAGTCCTATTATTCTGAACAAAAACCTCATGTGCTTTAGATGTTTTGGTTTAGAGGCCACATAAGTAGATTTGAGGATATAGAAAAAATTTTTGTCTCCTTCTTTAACCGCCATCCTTCTTTTTTCTCACAGGGCATTCGAGGAATTGATGGGGCTCAGGGTTCAAAGGGAAATCTAGTAAGTGATATTAAAGCTGAAGACCCCAGATCTATATTTATCTGTTCCGATGACATCATGTCTCTTCTGTGACAGGGACCGCCAGGAGAAGTAGGAGCACCTGGGCAGCAGGGCAACCCTGGAATCATTGTAAAAGCAGTGAACATACACTCACAAATGTAACTCAGTTGCATACATGTATGTAAGGAAATGCTAATCCTCTGTCTCTGCTCCAGGGTTTTCCTGGTCCTCAGGGGCTAGTAGGGCTGCCAGGAGAAAAAGTAAGAGTCTTTCATTTGGATTTTTCCCTCAGAGGAAAGGGAATCTCAGTTGACTGACTCATCTTTGTCTCACAGGGTCCTCAAGGGAAGAAGGGTATGCGAGGCTTACCAGGAAATGACGGGCCCCCAGTCAGTAAATGCACACTTGTATTTCTTTACTTTTGTGATCGCTTGTGACATGATGCACTCCCTGAACTTCAACACATCGTCTTGTCTACAGGGTCACCCTGGACGAGAAGGTACCCCCGGTGAAAAAGGACTGCCAGTAAGTCTGTTGTCTCTGTTTGAGTATCTATGTTGTTTTCATGTTATTACAACTGACTAGAATATGTGAATATGCTCATTTCTAGGGTCCTCCAGGTGTCCAGGGACCTGTTGGATACCCTGGGCAACGAGGAGTTAAGGTAGAAAATCCAACATGGTTTGGAGATATATGGATATATGAATCCATTAATTTGTATATTTCTGGATATATTAAAAGGCACAATGAGGTTTCTAGTTGGTAGGGTTAATCTTACGTATACTCAACCACTTGAAATCAGTATCAACTGACGCTACAACAACACTGGCAAAGGAAACTTCTCTGTGAAGATATACGAAGTTCTAAAAAAGAAAACATTTTTACAATTCAGTGAATATATAGGATACTTTGATCAGCCACAATATCAAAACCGCATACCTGATATTGTGTAGGTCCAACTTATGTTGCCAAAACAGACTCATCAAAGCATGGACTTCTCAAGATAACTGAAGTGACCACTAAGTCTTGTAACTTGTGAGTGGGGGGGTCAGAGAGAAAAATCCCACTGAGATCTTAGGAATTTTAAATCAGTTCCATTTTATCACAACAGTTGCCTCAAGGCACTTTATATTTTAAGGTGAAGACCCTACAATGATAGAAAACCACAACAATCAGATGATCGCCTATGAGCAAGTGGGAAAAGTGGGAAGGAAAAACTCCCTTTTAACAGGAAGAAACCTGCAGCAGGAGCAGGCTTAGGGAGAAGCGGCCATCTGTAACAACCAGTTGGGGGTAAGGGGAGGCAGACAGGACACCTGTGGAAGAGAGCCAGAGATTCATTAATAATAACTAATGATAAACACAGAGAGTGAACACTTTGTGATGTTCCTCAGTCTATTCCTGAATAATATGTAGCAGGAGGCATTATCCTGCTTAAAGAGGCCATTGTTATTAGGGAATACATCTGCCATGAAGGTGCATATGTGGTCTATAACCACGTACAGGGAGTTGGTACTCGCCAAAGTAATATCCACATGAACGCCAAGGTTTCCCAGCAGAACATTTCTTCCTGCTGCCATCTCTGCCCCAGGTGAACAACACACACTGAACATGTGTAATGTAAATCAAAACATGACTCATCAGAGCAGCCCTTATCTCACTGCTCCACTATCCACTTCTGATGCTCATGTGCCCATTGTAGATGCTTTCAGCAGTGGAGAGGGGTCAGCATGGGTAAGTTTATGCAGCTCTGTAAACCCCAAGCTGTGATGCACTGCATGTTCTGTCACCTTTCTGTCAGAGCTAGCAACGTGTTTTGCTGCAGTTTGTGCTACTGTAGCTCTACGTGTGCATTAATGTGCCATGGGTGCCGATGACTCAGTCGCCAGTTCCCTGTTTGTCCATTCCTGGAACACATTTGGAAGGTATTAAGGAGTGCATGCTGGGAACACGCCGCAAGACCTGCTGCTACAGAGATGCTCTGACCCAGTCGTCTCAGTTTGACCCTATGAGTGACTCAGGTCCTCAACATTTTCTCATATTTTTGCTTCCAGCACACCAGCTTTAAAAAACAGATTGTTCATGCGCTGCTAGTGGAGTCCGTTTTTACTATTGTGACTGATCACGATTTGTCAGCACACTGAAAGTGTATTATTCTTCCACATTGGATCGCACCATATGCTAAAGTCAGGAACAGCCAACTGTGACATTATATCATGTGTTCTCTGTTTACTTGTTGACTTCCAGCTTTGTTGTCTATCTTCCTGTTTGACAGGGAGCAGATGGGCTCAGAGGTTTAAAGGGCAGCAAAGGAGAGAAGGTAACGAAGACAGAAAAACAGTGCAATCTGTCCTACTATACAGTATACAATTTATTTGTTCCAGAACCATCTGTGGTTTTATGATGTCTGTTAAATTATCTGGGCGTTCCTTTGTCTTCCTGTCTCCTCTCCTTTGCTGTGCCTGCAGGGAGAGGATGGTTTTCCAGGGGCCAAGGGGGAGATGGGAGCAAAGGGGGATGTTGGGGACAATGGAGCTCCAGGGTCTCGAGGCGAAGATGGACCCGAAGGTCCCAAAGGCCAGTTGGGTCCCCAGGGGGAGTCTGGCCCTATTGGTATTCCTGGAGAGAAGGTACAGAGCAAATCACAGCTGATCAGTAAAAGTATCAGTGAGTAATCCTAACTCATATTGCACAGCATGTATTAGGAGTCATGCTGCCTCTCTTTTTAGGGTAAACTGGGAGTACCAGGACTGCCAGGATTTCCAGGGCGACAGGGGCCAAAGGTGAAATAAACTGAATGAAAGTAAACCAGATGCTGAAGATGTAATGTATGCAAAGCAAATCTGTGTCTTTTTCCTCCCAGGGAGCTGATGGGTTTCCTGGTTCAGTGGGAGCTCTGGGAGAAAAAGGGAAAAAAGTGAGTAGAGGGTTTAACATCGTGATTATATTTTCTCTGAAAAATTGTGCTTTTTCCATCAATATTCTTCTTTTGTCCTCTAAATCAGGGCCCTGCAGGGCAACCAGGAAGTGCAGGCCAGAGGGGATCAAATGTGAGTGTCGTCTCAAAACAGATTTTTGAGTAATGGGTGCCAGAAAGGACACGGTCAAGGATGCCATTGTCTCTACCACTTTATATCGGGGACATTCTGGCTCAAATCAGCACAGGCTTTCTGCTTAAATCTTTGATTTCCATAAATGTTTTATGTACAAAGTATGAATAAATATTATTATTTCTGTGAAATCTTTGCCTCATATATCAAATAGTTTTCAAGGAATTTTTTTTTTTTAAATCGACCCACTTTCAGGCCTTTTCTTCTCTCATTGAAATCTGCAGCAATCTCTGAACATGAGTATCTCAAAAACTGTTAAAGATAAAAGCCTGAAAATTTCAGTGGCCTTTCTTGCCATCAAAATGAATCAGACTCTGTGATTTGAAACAAATATCAAAGTTTTGGCTAGTTAAAAAGTAAAAAAAATAATCCTGCACTCTTGCAAAGTTCCATATTTGAACATACACTAATAAAAAGGTTTAACATTGCAAAAGACAATTAGTGGCAATTTCTGAATAGCATGTAGTTGAATTTCACAATACTGTAAAGTAAAACATGTAAATACTTTAACATGAAATTCTTAGTTACAAATTAAGAAAATGCCGTTTTTATATATTTATATAATTTTATATAATTTATAATTTAATGTATTATAATTTATTGTTAATTTAATTTATTATATATATATATATATATAAAATTTTTGTTGTTGTTTTCATATGAATTGGAGAAAGACAAGAAAATTGGCTGATTTGAGGTGGAATGACCCACCTTTGTCCTAGACTTTCTTTAAATTTTGTTCTTTTTTTTGTAACCCACCAATGTCAGGTATCTTTATCTAGGTGTAATATTACTGAGGATGGATATGATCTGAGAATTTATTTTAATTGTGGTTGTTGTGATCCCACTGCAAAATGTTCTCTAGATCTGTGTCTTCAGCTACGGCCTGCAAAAGGCATTGAGGAGACCATCTTACCATCATATCACATCAGCTGCAACATCACTAAGTTTTCCCAAAGCAGTAATCGTCAGAATCAGCCCTCATTTTGAACTTATTTTGACCTCATCTGTAAAGTTCTGTGACTGTTGCACAGATTTTATGGCAGTGACAAAATCTCTCCACAGAAAGATTCACATATAAACACCTGAAAGTACTCAAAACTGCCTTTGTAGTAAAACTGGTACATTGCCACTGCCATATTTAAGGACACAGTGTTCAGAAAGATGCAGCACATCCCCATTCAGATAAAATCTGATGCATGAAGAATGTTGTGATCACGTCTGCACTTTCCCAAAATGATTTCTTCTCCTGTCCTCTTGTCTCCTGAAAGAAATTGAGCCATACTGTATAGAAAAGATGGTCATCACCATGGTGATGTCACCAATTGGTTTGTGAAGCCCTTTTTTAAAACCTGTGTTTTTGTCACTTCCATGCTGCAGAGTCATCAGCAATCAAGCCTGGTTAGCAAAATGCTGAATTTATGGGTGAAGAACATAGCCACATGTATCTGCTAATTAGACCAAAGTAACAAACAAACATCAAACACAACAAACACAGGCGAGAGAGCCAGTTTAGTGACTCAGATTAGAGGAGTTTAAGACTGGCAGAAAGCTCGCTGCTACAGTTGCCTCTATTTGCACATCTGTCGAAGGTGTGCAGATATTCAAAGAGGCTGTTATGAGGTGGCAACAAGGCCTTTACAGTTGCCATGAAGGATTAAATTTGCTATAGAGGGAGAAAAAAAAACTGTAATTGAAGCTGTAAACATGGTTACATCTGCTGTAAATGTATTCACTGACCCATTTTAACAGCAAGCCTCTAGTGGCTGTTCAAAGAATTGCAGATTTTGCACTTCCCCATTGACTTTTTGTTTTTGTTTTTTAGCCTCACAGGTTGCCACTTGCCCAGCAGTAATGTACACACTTCTGCAGATGCAATGACTATCTTCCTTCTCAGATCTGTACAGGTTTGTATGCCCTAACTTTGATGTTTCTTCTTTGGCAGGGTGCACGAGGTGCCAGGGGAGGAAGAGGGCCTACTGGTAAATCAGGAGAAAAGGTTTGTTGAAAGTATTGTTAGCCAAAGGCAAAATCCTATCACCATTAGCTATCCTTTAATATTTTTTACCCATTACCGCCTCCATGTTTTTCTTCTCTCTTATATTTTCATAGGGTGCTTCAGGACATGATGGCCCACCAGGACCATCTGGAGAAAGGGTAAGAAAAATACTTTTGACATATAATATATACTTATCTGTAGACTTTGCTGTTTATAGGCTATTTTCTGTTTTTTAGGGACCTCTAGGACTTCAAGGAAGGAATGGAGAGCCAGGACCTAAAGGAGCAGTTGTGAGTGCAGTACAGAGATATGTAGAGACATTCACAAAATTTCACACATACAGTAATGCAGTGAGGGGCGCAGCGCCATTGCAGAGGGGGCGCAGTATGAATAAAAAAAAGAATGCTTGGACACTGCTAGCATAATGGACAGGTTTTTGACAGGGCTCCCACACAAACGCAAAGCAGAAGATGAAGCATCGCCAAATATGCTTCCAAACCAAAGACTAGAAAATATGATGAAGCATATCTTGCCTTTGGCTTCACCTGCACAACGGTGGTGCCAAGGTAGGTATCCCCGACAGAATTTGTTTCCCCTGCGTCAGGAGCACGCGCTGGGCTGTCCAAATCACGGACAAACAGTATCCCACAGCTGTTTATGTTTTTAAACCCATTTTGCACAGAGAGACATTTTTTGAAAAATGTATTGATAGCAATGTTGAATATTCTTACACAGTAAAAAAACAAAAAAACAACTACAGGTAAAATAATTACACCACAAAGACGGTTTGTTTTTCTGTTATTTAAAAGAGTAGTAGTTTATTTTATAGCAACCTGTAATTTATTGCAGTTTACTTTTATTTGTTTAATTGTTCACAAAAGGTTCGAGGTGTGAAATAAACTGCAATGGAGTTTGAAAACAAAATATGGGTGTGTTTGGTTGGAGGACGTGTCTGTGCGGGGGAGGGGAGATTTTCTTGTATAACAAAGGGGGGCCTAGCAAAAAAAGTTTGGGAACCACTGCGGTAATGTGAAAAAGAAAGTTTTTTTCTCAGGAGTCTATGCAGTCCTGTGAAAAATTAAGTACACCCCATGATTCAGAACCGCTTTCAGCAGCAATAACTTGTAATAATCATTTTCTATATGTCTTCATCAGACTTTCATATGATTATGGAATTTTGGTCCACTTTTCTTTACAGTTTTGCATCAACTCATTGAGGTTTGTGAGCATTAATTTATGAACAGCTCTCTTAAGGTCCCAATACAGTATTTCAATTAGATTCAGGCATGTTGTTTGACTAGGCCATTGTAACACCTTGATTCTTTTGTTTTCCAGCCTTTCTGTTGTAGATTTACTGCTGTACTTTAGATCATTGTCATGTTACATGACCCAGTTTCAGCCAAACTTCAGCTGTCACAGGTGATCTTATATTTGACTCTAGAATACTTTGATATACAGAGGAGTTCATGTTCAGCTCACTGACTGCAAGATGCCCAGGTCCTGCGACTGCAAAATAAGTCCAAATCATCAGCCCTCCATCACTGTGTTTGACAGTTGGTATGAGATGTTTGAGCTGATATGCTGTGTTTGGTTTTCTCCAAACATGGCACTGTGCATGCATCATAGCCAAACATCTCCACTTTGTGCTCAACATTGCTCCCGAAGTCTTGTGGTTTGTTCTGATAAAATTTTGCAAACTTAAGCTGTGCTGCCATGTTCTTTTTAGAAAGAAGAAACTTTCTCCTGCAACACTTCCAAACAAGTCATACTTGTTCAGTCTTTTTCTAATTGCACTGTCATGAATGTTAAGATTTAATTTGTTAACCGAGGCCTGTAGAGTCTGAGATGTAGCCCTTGGGTTTTTTCCAGTTTCTCTGAGTTTTGCACAGTGTAACCTTGGGGTGAATTTGCTAGGACATCCACTCCTGGGAAGAGTGTGGCATTATGTTAACGCATATCCAAATGCACCAGACCATTAAACTACCAAAACATCTGCTTTTATAGAGGTGCTTGCGCTTGCTGATGATCATTTAATCAAAGTGCATTCGATTATCCGCTCCTGATTGCTCTTTATCCTCTTAAATCCTACGGCAGCATTAAGAGTGCACTTAGTTTTTCATGGGACTGCAAATGGTGCTGTGGAGACTTCCTTTTTGACATAGATGTACATTTAGAACGAATTCATTGCTGTTTGCAACAGATTCATTAAGGAATACATGTCTTCTTCTTGTAAGAAAAAAATATAGCCCAAGTTAGGAGGAAACCAAGTTTGTAGGTCAAGCTAAAATACTGCACAGAAAATCGGATCTCGAAAATGCAGTTTTTGTAGAGTTGTCAAACCTTGGCTAAAAGATGAATTTGACCTCGAAGTGATTATTTGATAATCTACAATTCTAAAATATTACCAAGTTCATGACCTATTGTTTAAAAGGTTGAGGGTGAAGGGTATTTTGTTACCTCATATTTAACTTCCTGAGCTCCTGTTCATTTCTCACCTTGCCCTCACCAAGTGTCTCTGTGTGTAGGGTCCAGCTGGGAAAGATGGGCTTCCAGGTCACCCAGGTCAAAGAGGAGAGCCGGTGAGTGAGGTCATAGGTCATCAGTTAAAGATGTTGTTTTTGTCTCCCCACACACAAAAACACACCAGAACATGCTTTGTTTCCATCTTTTCTATGCTGCAGGGATTCCAAGGAAAAACTGGACCCCCAGGACCTTCAGGTGTGGTGGGGCCTCAGGTAAGCACAAACGTGTGAATCATTACTGTAATATAGTATATCTTCTTCTTTATGTGCCTAATGTTTTCATTGGTATCACTCAGCCAGTAACATTATTATATTTTTTTTCAGGGCAAATCAGGAGAGCCCGGCCCACCAGGGGACCGAGGTCACCCAGGAGCACCAGGTGTACCTGGAGAGCATGGTTTACCTGGGACTGCTGGGAAGGAAGGTGGAAAGGTCAGTCCACATTCTCAGGTCCACAGTGTGTGATAGAAACACAACGCGTGCCTCAATTTTACTATGTTTTTCCATTTCCTCTCAGGGGGACCCAGGTTTACCTGGGACATCTGGGAAGAATGGACCTCCAGGTATGAAAGGGTTCAGAGGGAGCAGAGGAGCCCCAGGCATTATGGTAACACACATGCATTAAGATTTAGTTCTTACTTTCTTAAAATTAGGAATAATATAAGATATAAATTCAAAATGATGTGTGATATTTCCAGGGACCTCCTGGTCTGAAAGGTGGATCGGGACCTCGTGGATCCCCAGGAGCCATAGTGAGTCTTTAGCATGTCTTCTATTTTTTTGTTTGTTGCATAGTTATAAAGTAGAATATTTCAAACATTTGAAGCATTTCTGCTAGACTGTGATCAGGTGATTTCCAATTCACAAATTCACTAAAAAAATTAAACAAAGACAGACATGACACAATGGAGAGAAACCACTTGAAAGATCTTGAATACAAACCCTTTAGTTGTGGCAGGTATCAGATTCAAGCTTAGTTAGCAATCCCAGCTGATCTTAATGCAATCCTACATTAGCTAATTGTGCAGCTGTTACCCTTTTTTTGCTTCCTCTTGGTAAATCACACTTATAGCACACTATTTAAGCTGATAGATATAGTTGGTACTGCCTGTGCAAGCCACTTTGTAACCCCCTCCACCCTTGCTTCTTCATTTCTTGGTATTTCGACAATCAAAGTAATGTCCATTGTTCTGTCAGGGGTCCCAGAATATACTGACAAACATAATTTGCTGCAGATGGATAAAACAGTCTGATCTTGACTAAAATGGTCCTGAGAGAAATGGTGACTGTATGACAAATATTCTGCTTTCCCCATAAAAAGCTATTTATTTTCTTTAAAACAGCCAAACCAGAAAACATCAAGCCATTCATGTTGTTGCCCTAGCAAGCAGAGTTTGCCGCTCCCATGGGCATGTGTGGTTGAAGTAAAACCTGAAAAGAAAAAGCCAAAAGCATTTTTTTAAATAGTATTTGACATATATGTTATTTATGTAGAGTGCTAATATTTTCCTGAAACGGCTTTAAATAAAACACTGTTTTTTAAGCATTCAAGTGCCAACATGGTGTGCTTACTGTTTCTAGGGGCTGATGGGTGAGAGGGGCCCTCCAGGACCAGCTGGTGCCATTGGACAGCCTGGTAGGGCCGGCGCAATTGGAGGACCTGGACCAATGGGAGAGAAGGGGGAGCCTGTAATTACATCTAATCTTCTATGTTCTTTTATTATATTTGCCCATTTTGTTAATTTTCATAAGCAGCATAAATGAAAAACAAAGATCCATCAAAGTAGCCTGTCTTTGCTTGGATTATTAGTTTTTACTGTTGATATGTTTTGTGCAGAATAACATGAATTAAATGTGTGTGTGTGTGTCCCAGGGAGAGAAGGGTCCAATAGGACCGGCAGGTCAGGATGGGGATCAAGGACCTGTAGGGATGCTTGGGGCAATGGGCCCTGTGGGACCTGCAGGAGAGGACGGGGATAAGGTAAAACCAAATGCACCTGTATGAGCCAGAGGGGATGGGTGAGTATGTGTCTGTACTGTTGTTATAAGCTGTGTCCTCTGTATGTGTCGTCCACAGGGAGAGCAGGGAAAACCGGGACAGAAGGGCAGCAAAGGAGACAAAGGAGAAGGAGTGAGTCTGGAGCTGCAGAAGTACATCAGCATAGGCTGCACTTGATAATGCACACAAATATGATCATAAATGTTTGTTTCACTTTTCCTCTCCCCTCACAGGGGCCTCCAGGCCCTACTGGCCCCCAGGGGCCGATAGGTCAGCCAGGACTTCCAGTGAGTTTGCTTCTCTAATGTTTGTCGTTTTGAGGGTTTAGAAAACTGAAATTTCTCAATTTACACTGTTGGTGTCATTTCTTCAGCTAGCTTTTCACTTTGTAGTTTTTTATTAACCGTGGTGTGTATTTCATGATGAAACTGTATTGTATTTTTACAAGCAGTATGGGTACCAAAAGTCCGACCTATAAATGATTTACCCATCAGATCATTCCCTTCATAAATTATTTCCGTTTGGTACTTTGTACTGATACTTCATAGTTTGTTGTCTCTCCCAGTCAAACAGGTTTAGCAGGAATTACATCATTTCAGAAAGTTAAATAAACAATTTCAGTCGTAAAGACTTTTCTCACTCTCCCCTGCATACCAGGGTCTAGATGGTTTGCCAGGTCCTCGGGGCCAACAGGGCATGTATGGCCCCAAAGGAGATGAAGGTCCCAGAGGCTTCAAGGGGTCTACAGGACCAGTAGGATTACAGGTGAGACTTTTATTTTTTAAAGGCAAACAATGAAGTCTCTCTCATCATCTAATGCTGTATGTTTTCTCCAAGGGCATGCCTGGCCTACCAGGAGAAAAAGGCGAGGGTGGCCATGTGGGACTGATGGTGAGCTCTTAACCTGTTTTATTATTTGCCACATTTTTTCCACTCCATTTTCTATAATCAGTAGACTTGTTTCTGTCTCATCACATGATTTAGGGTCCACCTGGACAACAAGGACCTGCTGGTTCTCAAGGACCTATTGGGGGGCAGGTAACTCTCACAGACATATTTATAGAGCCACATTTAGTCAAGCGCTTGATTTACATTTTGATGAAATTAAAAAGTCTCTGTGGTGAACAGGGGCCACCTGGTCGTCCTGGGATGGTTGGGCAGCCAGGCGTCGTTGGCGAAAAGGTAAAGAAAATAACAAATAATACACCTTTTAGATATTGATGCTCTTTCCAGATGATCTGACACTTAATTTGCCTTCCCATTTAGGGTGAGGATGGTGAGGCAGGTGGTCCTGGACCAGTTGGTGTTTCAGGAAAGCCAGTGAGTTTGTTTGCATTTTTGGAGGGCATGGACATCCTTTAATCAATTTCTAATACTCCAATTTTTTCTCTTTTCCTTTAACATACCCATCATCATCACTTTGTTCTTTTGTTGTTCTAGGGAGCAAAAGGAGACCAAGGGGAGAAGGGAGATACGGGTCCTTCAGGAATGTCTGGTCCTCCAGGGGCTAGAGGCACCCCAGGGGAGGATGGAGCCAAAGGCAATGCTGTAAGTGACATTCATGTAAAACAAAAACCCCTAAACCTGAACCACTGTAACACACTATGAACATCTTTGATTGTCTGATGACTATTAATATAGTTTGTGGTACCCTAACATTCTTCACTTCCTGTACTGTTTACTGCTCTAGACAAGCAGGAAATATAGTCCTACCAGCCACTTTGTTAGGGACACCTGTTCAATTGCTTATTAACACAATCTTTACACATATCCAATGATCCAGTCACATGACAGGAATTGTTGGGAAATACATTTAGGCATGTAGAACTGCGCATCAGAATGGATAGCAAAGGTGATCTAAGTGACTTTGCAAGATGCCCTGGTATTAGGCTGTAGTATTTCAGAAACTGCCAGTCTACTGGGATTTTCCCACACAGCCATCTCCAGACAGCCATCTCTTTTTCTCTGAAAAAGAGAAAATATCCAGAGAGCAGCAGTTCTCTGAAAATGCCTTGTTGATGCCAAAAGTCAGAGTTAATGGTCAGTGCTCATATGGAGACAACAATAACTCAAAAAACTCCTTGCTACAATCAAGGTATTCAGTAGAGCATCTTTAAATGCGCAACAGATCAAACCTTGAAGCATATGGGCTACAGAAAGAACTACATAAGTGAAGGCTAGCAAAAAACAAAGCATTTAGCAGTTAGCTAAAGCCTTTAACTACTAGCTAAAGGCTTTAGAGAGAGAAGTTTCACTACGTAGTGCTATATTTAATTTCCAGAAGATATAAACAGTCAGAAAATCAAAATAAAGTAAAATAAGCAAGAAAAATTGGGTTACAGAACATTTCAAGGAGTATTTCATAAAGATTTTCTAAATACAACATGATTAAAAAGATAAATAATCTCCCTTTAAAACATAAAAGTGTTGTATACTTTGTTGACTGATTTGGTAGCGAATGCACTCTGTTTCTGTAGTACAGTACATGATTCAATCATTTATGAAATACACTCTATGATGTACAACATGTTGCTGTAGTAGAGCTTCTACTTCACTCTCCACAGGGTCCTATAGGAGTGACTGGGGACCTTGGACAGCAGGGAGAGCCTGGACCCAACGTGAGTGTCTGCTCTTTATTTTCTTCTTCCTCCTTCTCTTCTGTTTCATCTATCGCCCACATTCTGTTTGATGCATCCAATTTCCAGAACAAAGACTCACCAAAAAAGTGCTTTCTAGGATAAAAAGACATTATTTTTTTAAGGACTTCAGTGTTTCATCTTTCTTGGTTGCACTGCACTTGCAGTTTCCTGGAATTTGAATTAATTCAAACTAAATGTTAAAAATTTATAAGGACCCACAGAGAGGGAGATGTGGAATAAACCAAACTTTGAAATTACATCCAAGCTAAATTTGAAAACACCTGGCAAACATATATTTTAGATGATCTGTGGAGAAACAAAGGTCCTCGTGAGCTCATTTAAGAACTCGTATATTACCACTGGAAACTAAAGTACATAAAATTCTCATTATGTAACATCTTTGTATTTGCTGTTTTCTCAGTCAGATGTCTACCAGTCTAGGGTTTTCGGGGTTTTTCCCCCCTTTCTTTTTCCATTTTATTGCTTTGAAAGCTGTTATGGGTTCCTCTGCCCACAATCTTTGTTTCCCCATCAGGGTGTTGATGGCCTCCCTGGATCTAAAGGAGACACAGGAGACCCTGGAAAACTTGTAAGCTGTAGACAGCTGTATGAACACACACACACACACACACACAAAAACGCAACATAGTGACCAACCATCTAACCTTTTTCTTTAAATGTCCCAGGGACCCCCAGGGGCACCAGGGGAACCTGGACCACCTGGACCTCCAGGGCGAAGGGTCTGTCTGTTTTTGTTATGATGTTGTTTTGTCTGTATACAGAAACCTAATTTTCTATTTACTGTTAAAGCTGAAGATTAAAGCTTCTGCTGTTGGGCAGAGGCTGGGAGTATTTTTGCTTAATGCATTCTCACTGTGCGTATGTGTGTGTGTTTGTGCATGATTGCACCTGTATGACAGATTCAGGTTAAAATGTTTTAAAATGTTGTTCTCCAGGGCCACATGGGGAAACCAGGAAAGGAAGGAAAATCAGGCCTGAAAGGAGCGAAGGTGAGAGTTTGAAACAAGTCTTTCAATAATAACTTCTAAATACTCACAGTGACTGAAAACTGACTTGCTTTCTGTCACTGCAGGGTGCTCCTGGATTGGAAGGTCCCATTGGGAAGACAGGCCCTGTGGGAGCCCAGGGGCATCCTGGCAAGCCTGGTCCCCAGGGTCTAAGAGGGATCCCCGGGCCTGCAGTTAGTTAATTTAGGAAAAGCACCGAAGGAATGATTAAAGCACGAAATATATGATGTTTCAATCATTTCTGTCTCTCTTTCTTTCAGGGTGAGCAGGGTTTAAATGGACCACCAGGCCAGACAGGACCACCAGGTCCCATGGTAAGACAACCCATCAAATAGCAAATCTCAGAAGTTTTCAACAAAATCACACTTCCATCTTGCATTGAAACCACAGTTTGATGTTTTTGCAAAACAAATATTGTTCTAAAGAGAATTTAAATGAGAAAAATACACAGACTCATATCCGTATATGTGTATAGCACATAAGAGCATAAACCAGCATCCGCTTAGTTCAGCTTTGCATAAAAGCAATTCAAGACATGCTGTGTCTTGAATTCTAGCTGTATCACACAGAGGGTGATACAGCTAGACCTGCACTTTCCCAAGTTAAAAACAAATCTTTTAGCACCTTGTTAGCGCCTTTAATAGCAAGTTATATTTTGGTTTATGTAAGTGATTATATGAACTGACAAGCTCTGGCTAGGAGTAATGTTAACTGGTTAGATTTATATGTGCTGGAAAGCAGATTTTATAACCCTTGAAACAGTAGTATCTATGTGTTTCTTTATGTTTTAATGTTGTTTCCCACTATCCTTACTATCCTTTATTGGATAGTAAGTAAAGATGGACAGGAAATCGAGGAGAAAAAGAGTGGAAGATATTTAATTTAACAGACATGCAGGCAGTATTGACTTTCAAGATTTACATTTTTATGTCAGTTTTTCTGTTGAGGATGTGCTATATGTACTAGCCAGGTTTTTGACCTCACTGAGCTCCACAGCATGTCTTTGTCCTGTCTTCATCCACTTATCCCCAACTGGTCTTGATCCTGGTTCTGCTGGAAGTTTCTTCCTGTTAAAAGGGAGTTTTTCCTTCCCACTGCTGTCAAAGCACTTACTCATAGGGAGTCATACGATTGTTGGGGTTTTCTCTATTTTCTTTGAATTATTGCACAGTCTTTGCCTTACTGTAGCGCCCCTGGCATCAACCTTCTGAAATAGTTCATTTTACTTTATCTTACCTGCCCAGTTTGTTATCAGTTCCCATTTTTAAATATATAAATTTAATTGCTGGGATACCTTTGTTTTAAGAAAGTTCTTTTCAATTTCACACTTTACTTGTAAATTCAGTGTTTCCCTTTTTCCCATTCTAGTCACACAAATAACTACTTACTATATATAGTTATCTGGAAATAGGAAACGTTGAAATACAACAAGATCTTCAAGTTGAACTAAACTTGTTTACCGAGTGACACACAAGAAACAAAAAACAAAATCATCAAATCAAACAGTCTCTTGCAGTATCGAAACTCAGGAGAACAAAGTCCTGAAGTAACTTATGATTCGATTCACTACTTTACCTTAATGGGCCCCACTTGAGCCTTGAGGCGACTATTGTTGTGATTTGGCGCTATATAAATAAAACTGAATTGAATTGAACTCACACACACTCAGACAACAACCCCGAATCACCAAGTCCCATCGTTGCAGGCCTGGATAGCTGCTTGTGGCCGGGGGAGACAATGGCTCTGAAAAAAAAAAAAAAGAAAGGCGTCTCATTTACCAACTCTGAGTACATTGCTTTACCATCCATGACCAAACAGTATTACAATGTTACCACTACTATCTTAAAATACACAATTTATAACCAAACTATAAAAGTTAGCATTACGTTACAATATAAAGTGCCTTGAGGTAACTGTTGTTGTGATTTGCGCTATATAAATAAAATTGAAGTGAATTGAATTGAATTATCATTTCATCTCCTCAGGGTCCACCAGGTATAACAGGACTGAAGGGAGACCCTGGCAAGAAGGGAGACAAGGTGTGTTCATACTCTACTCACAAATATTCAAGTTATCCTTTACTGTGACTTTTCTTTGACCTAATTTGTGATATCTTTGTAGGGTCATGGTGGTGTAATAGGTCTGATAGGGCCACCAGGAGACATTGGAGAGAAGGGTGACAGAGGACTACCAGGAAACCAGGGATTACTGGGTCCAAAAGGAGATGAGGTGCTTAAAAAACACTTGAACACACACTCCAACCAAGTAACAAATAACACAAGCTGTGCAGATATTTGTCATGTGTATCATGAAAGTCCAATATCAAATCACAGAGCTACCTAGATGGTGCTGTCACAGTTTTGGCTTTATGATGATATGGAAAGTACAAACAATGGCTTTAGTATCTGTTTTTGATAGAGTGAGAAAAGAATTTAAATTTGTCTAGTTAAAGAAATGTAAAGAACCTACATCTTTAGTCCCTTAAGGTTCTTATCTGTTTCAGACATTATAATGTCATGATGTTACCTAGCAACCACCTTCCAATGGGATAAAATTACTACATTTTATTATTTATGATAAAAGTGATAAGAATTACTATAACCACTTATAAAAGTATCGCATCATTTTAATTTAATAACAGTAATATCTAATTTAGCAAATATTACATTACATTATTGACACATTAACTTATGAAGTCAAGTTTACTGTACTTAGGGAATATATCAAAGGTTTAATGCCACAAGTAATTATGTAAATGTAGTTAAAGCGACGGGATTTCAAGGCAGAGTGTCCTCGTATTGCTTATATGTAATAAGACAATGAAGCTTATTGGTTTATTGTCTAGTTATAATGATGGTTGATTTTAGGGAAATTATGAACAGAGGAGATTATCAAGGTGTATTGTCTGTGAAGGTTCTCAGTCATCCAGGTCATGGTCGTCTAAGGAGCTTGGAAAGAAAAGCGTCTGGACTTCTTTAAGTTTCTTGAAGACGTTTCATCTCTCATCCGAGAAGCTTCTTCAGTTCTAAGAGCAAATGGTGGAGAGTCCCAGATTTAAAGCCTTATGTAGTGTATGCTGTACAGTGTAGCGAGGAATGCTCAGACCTCTACATTGGCGAAACCAAACAGCCACTTCCTAAATGCATGGCACAGCATAGAAGAGCCACCTCGACGGGACAAGACTCAGCTGTCCATCTGCACCTAAAGGACAAAGGTCACTCTTTCGAAGATGCCAATGTTCACATTTTGGACAGAGAAGACAGATGGTTTGAACGAGGAGTGAAAGAAGCCATCTATGTCCACTGTGAACGACC
>VVHJ01031243.1:2393-23042 GCA_015107715.1 Tylochromis polylepis
ATTTTCTTGAAATATTTCATATGAATATTGGCAGCAGTTGTGCTGCAGAAGACAAAAGGAAATGAACCGTGCGTGCTGGAGCCAAAGACAACATACAGTGTGAGAAAGTCTTGCTACAGTTGCTGCTCACAGCACAGTGAGAAGCAATCTCAATCTAAGCTATTAAAAAACTGCCAGGGGATATGTGAAACACAGGGGCAGGGAGATGAGCTGGTGAAAGGATATTTGGGCTGTTGCAGGAGATTGCCTCTTGTCCAATACAGCAAAACAAGTGAAATATAAAACGTAGGTTGTGTTATTACTAAATGACAGTAAGTTGGTATTCTGAGGGGAAAAAAACGAATTGAGGGGTTGTGAAATTCTCCACACAAACAATAAGGCAGAACTTCTACAGTGTTTATCTAATCTCTGTTTCAGTCTTACTATTTCAGGCTGTTTTTGATTCAGCCATTTCAGGACAGAGGAGTAAACATTCCCTAAAATGAAACCCACGCTCAGTTTCTAAAAGTCAGGAGATTAGCTGAGACTGAAAGAAAGATGGGGTGATACACAGAGGTGGGTGGTGGAGAGGAGGAAAGTAGGGTGGGGTGAGGGGGTGGTGTCTTACTGTAAATGACACCCACTCCGTGTTGAGGAAGAGCAGAGGGCGACCCTGTTGATGAGAACCATGACACGAAGAAAAGATCCTGCCGTAGACTCTGACATCACTCTATGACTCTGGGAATACAGCATGAGTGCATGTATTCATGTGTGCCCATCTTTAGAGATGTCTGCATTGTTGTGTTCAAATTACTTTCTTAGCATTAAAGGGGGAAATCCAGGAGTTTTAAACATGCTGGTCAGAGCAAAAGTCTGGGAAATTTTACTCATCTGGTGAACACATTTATAGATTATCTTGAGTAACTCAGAATGCATTTACTGAACTGGCATGACTTGAATAAGCTTCATTTGTCCTTGGGAAAAAGAATATAGCATTGTACTTCTGGAAAGTCTAGGAACCCAAAGTAAGCCTGTACTCTGAAAGTGCAGTTTTACTAGGATGCTATAGTATGCACTATGAGGTCTTTAAGATATGATGGTGCCTGATAATTCAAGACTTTGTATATGAGGAGAAGGATTAAATTATTCATTTGTCCAGGAGGCAATGTAGAGAAGCTAATATGGGAGGTATATCCGTCTATCTGATCTCTCTATTCCATGTTAGCACTCTTTTTTCTTTTGGATCAAATGAAGTTTTTTGAGCCTGATAGTAAAGAACTGCAACAGTCCAGCCTCAAAGTAGCAAAAGCATGATATAATATTTCAGCAGCAATCTGAAATGTGATGTTGCCAATTTTAGCAATGTTGCAAATATAAAAAAGACAGCCCTGTATGTGAGCAAACTTTAAAGGATATATAGTGATAAAAAATGATCAAGTGGTTCCTTGTGGTAGTAATGGAAACCAAGGCAATATTTGATTAAAGCCATGTTGTTTCTGAAACTTTTAGAACCAAATACAAGAACTTCAGTTTTGTTTTCAGACTAGAAAAGTACAGATTATCCAGGTCTTTATGTCTTTACAAGTTTAACCAAGTAATTTGTAATACATATACCCGGGTATAGCAGTGGAAATTTATGCATTGGCCCTGCAATGGTTACCTGTCCAGGGTGTTCTCCGCTTCTCGCCCTATGATAGCTGGGATAGGCTCCAGCACTCCCACTGAATGCATGGAGTACTGTTGCCTCACAGGAAGAAGATCCTGAGTTTCATTCCACCATCTGACCTGGGCCTTTCTGTGTGGAGTTGTCTCACTTTAAGTCACGTCCTGTTTTACTGTGACATGTATCTTGCTTATGTGGCTTGCTGTTTACTAACTTTTTCCCTTTGTTCTTTTTGCCCCCTGTATTACTGTAATTTAGCTCACCTGTGCCTTATTAACCCTCTCTGCATGGTGTGTGTATAGTCTATGTGTGTGCCTGCACTCTGTCTTTGTACATTTGCTGTCTGGTCTGTATTTCCTCTTTTGGTTTACCTCTTTACCTTTTTGGACCATCATCTTTTGGTCTGTTTTGTTTATTTGTGTTTGGATGCGATGCCTTAACTCTAAAACACAATGTACACTGCTACAATAACTGGTATGCTAGCTTTTGAGGCTACATTTTGTGTTACTGCAGTCTTATACCCACATCATTGTCACCCTCTGTATCTGGTGCTGGTTGCAGCATTATACACGGACAATGGTGGTTTAATTTCATTTATCTAACAGCAACATATGGAATTTCTTGAATTTCAAAATGTGAACAACCAGTCTGCGTGCAATGCTTAAGTGAAGGTAGGGATACTTTTACTCACCACAACTGACAGATGTCTGCAGCAGAAGCCTGGTGATGGCTAATGCCAAGAGTTTTTTGGTGTAGACGCCAGTGAGCTGTCTCTGACTCCCTTTAACTCACCCCCAAACCACTTGGAATCAAATACTTAGAATTCAAAATCTAGTACTCAGAATTTCACCCTCATCTCAGCTCCTATCCAGGTCACACTTCTGTTGCAGAGGGTAATCACAGTTAGGCTCAGGGAGAGACTTGAGGGTCCAAGACAACCAGGGAGAGGCAATTTTACTGTAAACCACTCCAGTCCTGTTTGCCAGTAACCAGTCTGTTATCTTGGTGCAATATTAAGTTCAGCTTTAGATGTCATTCACTTTTACCAAGCATACTCAACAGTACTTCCAGTATTATTTCTATTATGATGGAGCACATAAATGTGGGTCCAAATAATATTTAAGTGCGAAGATAATGTTTGGGAACAGAAAAGCTGGGAAAATCAGGAAAACAGAAAATCAGGGAAAACAGCAGAGAGGAGAAATGTTGAGTGAGTAGTTGGGGGAATGGTATGGGTGATCTAGTTATTTATGTTTAAATACCATTAAAATGTGGCTTTCTAAAACTTCAGTAAGTTCTGTTATTACCTTTGTAATAAGTGACTGATAGAAGAGACTGATTTAAAGCTTAAAAGATGATGGCCCACAAATATGTGTAATGACTGAGAAAAAAAACAAACCCTTTTTGCTTCAGTAAAACACTGGTAAATCTACAGTTTCGAACTTTTTTATAAAAGTTGGCCATCATCCATTAGTGTTTTTTATTTTTTATTTGCTAAGGCGTCAGCTCACACCAGCGACCTCGTTAGCATGCATAGCGCTAATTAGCAGGTATCTGTGTCTAAGTACCATACAAATAAAATGCTATCATTTCATTCTCTAAAACACTGACAAGGAGAAGGGTGCAAATCAGCAACTGAAATTAGTGAAGTTGAAGCCTGGCAGATCGCTAACGGCCAGAGACACCTCAAGGAACTTTTATCCAATTATATCCAATTTTATAATCCAATTTGTATGTGCGCTGTAAATTTACAACTTGTGAGTGGAGGATTTAGCTGCTTTTGGAGCCAGCCTCAAGTGGCCACTCAAGGAACTGTAATTTTTGGCACTTCATAGTTTGTTTTTGGTTTGGTTTTCACATAAATCCCTAATTAACTTTGTATATCATTTGTATATTTTATTTACCCATATTTTATCCACAGTAAAACATAGAAACATATCAAATGTTCAAACTGAGAAAGTGTAAATGTTAAAGGTACAGTCAGTTGTTTTTTGAGTTTGTTTAAAAGAAAAAAAATGCTGTACTCATAAATATACCTTGGTCAGTGTGTAATTATGTTTTCCAACAAACTGATGTGCTCTCTCAGTTTGTGGAAGTCCCCATGTTGGCCTGCCATCTTGAATACAGTGGCTTAGATGACTGTTCTGCCTTATCACTTTTTATGTATTTGTCTAGAGACCGACCACATATGGAGTACACCAAAGGTGAAGGAGAAGAGAAGTCCTAGGCATTTGCATGCTGTGGAGACAAATTTTATTGAAAAAATAAAAATAATTTATTTATTTTTTATTCTTGTCCTATGTGCACAGAGAGTTCTCCAAATCCTCTGAATCTTTTCATGATATTATGCACTGTACAAGACGTTTTTTATACCCAATCATGTTACTGACCGACTGCCAATTAACCTAAGCTGTTTCTTTTGGTACCACTTACTTTCCCTGCCTTTTGTTGCCCCAGTCCAACGATCAAATAAAAAAAAGCTAATATTTCTCATGAAATATTAAACATATGTTTGTTTGAGGCTTTTGTACATTAATAATAAGGCAATTTGACTAAAGGAAAGAGTCTTATATTAATAACTAACAATTTGCATTTGGGTCTTATTAACAGAATCCTATGTTATGAATTTAAAAAAATATTGAAAATCTGCAATCAAAGCCAAAGGAAACAAATTTGGGCAATGACTTTGAAGTATGGAAGCACATTTTTTAAAGCCTATAAAAACTCATCATCATTTGAAACTGTACACAAAAGAGAGCACTGGCTGGCAGAAAATGTGAGTTTCCATATGAATTAAAATAGTGAAAGTTACACTGAAGATAGATCCGCCTGCAATATTTTGGTGATCTGCTTGGAGGTTCACAGTATTTACAGAGTGAGCTGCAAAAGCCCAAACTGGACAGTGAAAGCAGACGCTTTTTAAGATGCTTTTCAAAGATACTGAATAGAAAAAGTTGGACTGGATGAAGTTATTCAAGATCAAACCTGCTCTCGGGGAGCTGCCTCACAGTCGGTTGTCTTGAGGCAGACGCAGATTCTTGGCAGTCTGCTCAGGAGCAAACGTGGTCTTGTACGCAGTGATGAAGAGGCCTTGCAGAGGGCAGGACTTTCCAGAGTAAAGAAGAAAGCAGCACAGCATTGTTGAGACTAAGTTTGAGGTGGTGGGCAGACATCCAACTGGAGATGTCAGCAGGCCTAATGGAGATGCGTGCCTCAACCCGAGTGTCAAAGAAAAGAATAGCTGGGGAAGCTGATATAAACTATCCTGTAATCCAAATCAACACCACATAAGGTGGGACACCTGTTGGAGCAGCTGAAGCAAGTCATCATCAACTTCTTTACAGAGGGAGGTGAAAAATGGGCAAAAAACATACATAAAACATTGAGAATTCAGTATGTTGTCTCAACCTGGCAACGGCAACATTCTGTGGTGATTTCATGTAGCTTTGTTCAAGCTATAAAATTTAAAATGCAAAATTAATATGTAAGACTGGGCTGTGCTCAGACTTGTGTGAGAGGAGAATAGAAGGAAATAAGACAGTGATGAAAACCAATGCAATGGAGCACATAGCCTATACAGTGTCAAAAAACTTTTTTTCCTTCTTGGTTTTAGAGCGATAGCAGACTCGAGAGAGGAGCCAGTCTGACTCTATATTTGCTGGGTGTGGCTGCAGACATGAAGCAATGCGTGTGAAAACTATCACTGGACTGGACAAAATTCCTCAAACATGGACAGTGTAAATATTCACCGGACTTATCATATATCAAGAGGAATAACAGTGTCTTAATTTTTTATTTTTTGAGTGGATGAGAGGAAGAAATTACATTTCTGTAATATTTATAACTAACAGACAGAGTGGTTAGTCTGATTGTCGTTTGGAACTGTTCTGTGTCACCACATTTAAACAAAGGAGGAGCAGGTGTACTGGTTTCAAAGATGAAAAAAAAAGATATTATATTATTTTTCAGACCTAAAAAAAAAAGATATAAACGTCTGCATCCTCCAGGTTTTTTCTGGGCTGACTTTGTTGTTATAGTGACGCATGCTAAAGGTCCGCGGCTTAAAGTGCATTTTTAAACTCAAGATTTGTATTGTATCGCGAGAGCAGGGCACGGAAGGGGGGAGTTCTGGGGAAAGTTGAGCTGAGCAGGGATGAGGAAAGACCTCAGCTGGAAAGGAGAGACGCAGCGAGTTTTACCATTCTCATCCTCTGGAATGCATCAGCTAACTTATCTGTGCACAATCCACGCACAACTGGATGCGCACGGGCAGACTTCAAAAGTTGCATCTATTTATAGCCTAGCAGCCTGAGCGACGGTTTTCAGTGGCTTTTCTTCTTTTCCACAGTTTGCTCCTAAACGTTTTTTTGTTTTTTTGATTGTTTTTTTGTTGTTGTTGTTTATTTTTGTTGTTTTACCTGCAAGTGAAAGTGCAGACAGTCTTCTGTCGGGTCCCAAGCGAATCTCCTATTCGGGAGACAAGGTAAGGAACTGGCTGGTGATGATTTTTTTTAAAATTTATTTTTACATTGCATGCTTTTGCAAACCTATCACCATCAGCTCAGTGAGAACAGCAACAGTTTTTTTTGTTTTTTTTTGCCCACCATTTCTTGCAGTCTTCACTGTCTCCTTTCAAAATGTTTTTTTTTCACCTCCTGTATTTATTGTTGTGCAGCTTTGACTCCAGACAGGAAAGGTCGACGGGGCTGGGAAACTACATAAGGTGATTTTTCTTCACTGAAGTCGTACACTTGAGAGTGGAAATGCCAGATATTAAGCGTGGAGGACGGTTGCTGCAGTTGGCCGTGACTCTGGTGGCTTTGCTGTCGCTCTGTGCCGAGCCTGGAGACGCAGCAGAGGTGACAGATACTGGAGTCACTGAGGTGGCGACGAAGCAGACCGACACCAGAGCCAATAGGGCCAAGAGGAGGGGAGGGACGGACGTCCTCAGAGGGTAATGTGGTTCTAATAATCCGGCAAAGTCCATTTTGGAAATCTCTTCTTTTCTTTTGTTTTCTTTTCTTTTAAACTTGGAGGTGCAGGTGTCTGTCCTCACATGTTAATTGCTGGTCAGAAAACTCTTGTGTGTGTGTGTGTGTGTGTGTGTGTGTTTTTGTGTATTTTTAAAAAGGCAGACTGGGACCCATGAGTGACATTGTCTGTGATGGGAAGTTTGGAGAAAAGGTTTAGTAATTAAATACTGGCAAGAATATGACATTCCTGCTGACTGCAATAATAAATTACATCCAAACAAAGGAGGCCATTGGTCGTGTGGCTGTGGCAGAGAAAGAGAGAGAAAGAGAGTAACAGCCTAATCCTCTTTCTAGCCAAAAACACCACACCCCAGTTGTGGATAAATCACATCTGCAGCTGTACACAGTGGGTCACTGCTGGAGAGGTTTTGTGTGTGTGTGTGTGTGTGTGTGTGTGTGAGAGAGAGAGAGAGAGAGAAAGCGAGAGAGCGACAGAAAGGAAAGACAGACAGGAGGAAACCAATACAGAAAAGAAAGAACGTCTGTGTCCAGTGATGACAGCAAACAGCTGATGAAGGTCACACAACTCAATGAGCATTATCCACAGGCATTTTTATTTGACATGCTTTAAGTTAATCTATCTGAACATCTGGGTTCATTGCAGGAAGTGCATACAGGCTGCATACTGTGTCATGCGGACTTACCACTGTTTCCAACATCCAAATGGCTTCATTTTTCACGTCATGGATCTGGTCTGAGTTACAGTGTACGGTATATTTACTGACCCCTGGGTCAATGTATACCAAGTGATTATAAGTTCACATATGTAGACATGTTCCAGATCTGTAGGTGGGAGGATGGACCAGGTGTTCACTTTCATGTCAGATGAAACATTTTTGTGTACAGGTGCAGTAAATTTCTTATAGTATGTGTATGTTCACATCATAGCATATTCCAGTGGTTCCCTACATTGTTTTACACATGGTCATCAGACAGCTTTATTAGATACTTGAAAAGCTAAGAAATGAATGAATGAACTAATTAGTTCTTTCATTTGTGAAAGGGAATATCAGATCCATGTGAAAAAAGCTTGGGAACCACAGCCATACTCAAGAACTTTTTAAGTAAAACCAGTGGCCAGTTTATGGTTTTTCAAGGACTGTGAGAACAAGATTCAGTCAGTTCCTTTGTACATACAAAAGACTATTAAAGATTGTCATTTACTTCTGCAGTAATACATGGCTTATTACTGGCACATGGTATTGATGACAAAAAATTTGGTATTATGTGAGAAATGGAGTGACAATGAGAAGTCGAGTTGAAGGTGGGTTGCAAAGCAGCTTGCAGATGTGCAGCTACAGTTTCTGGGCTAAAGAAGCATAAATAGTCCACTCTGTGTGATTCTTGTCAAGTGAATTTCTACAAAGTATGTTGAGCCTTGAGATAATGTGGACTTGGTTTGAGATCAGCTGATCAGGTGATCAGCTAGGATTACAGGCTATCTTTACTCTGTTGTCTGCCTAATCTAACACCATGCCTGATTGTTAGTATTTTTGGGAGGGTCTCAGTGTTTGTGTATTTAACCAAATATGGATGCAGTGCTTGGACAACACAGACAGATCCCAATTACCATTCTATTAAAGTGTCCTTGAGCAGTGTGCCATTATTCCTGCCACCTGTTTTAAGAGCTTCAAGAAACAGACCATCAGTTTCAATAATATGTAGACAAGTAATATAGAGTAATTATTGTTTGGTGTGCCAAATTTTAAGCCCACTTGGACAAATCTTCAATATATCTTAATTAAAGGACTTGTCTTGAAAATACTTGAGGTATTTGACATGGATCATCACTTTTTGATCGTCTGCAGACCAAATGTGTGTGGCTCAAGAAACAACGCCTACTGCTGCCCAGGTTGGAAGACTCTGACTGGAGGAAATCAGTGCATTGTTCGTGAGTATCACCTCCATTACTCTACTTGCACTTCTCATTTAGTAACTTAATAATTAATTCAGTAACTTAATAATTAAGTCAATACAATTTTAAATAAAATTTTGTCAGTGTTTCTTTTAGTTTTTATTCATTTACCAAAATTTATTTGGTCTATTTTTCTGGATTTTCTGGCTGTGGTTTCTTTTTCAGGTATATTTTATTTTAATTGTACTGACTCCCCATTTTGCTCCGTCAAACTGCACCCCCCTTCACTCACTTAGTAGACAAGAGGGTCTGAGAAGCTGTGTGATTGCAGCGCGGCTGGTTGGCTGGCTGGATGCCGGTCGCAGCCCTAATGACATTGTTTAGCAGTGGGGTTCATGGAGTAGGGTTCAGTGGCTGGACTCTACCTGATGGGAGCTGGGGGGGAGTGGACCATGCCAACAAAAGTCTGTGGGAAAGAGAACAACAGAGCAAAACAGACGACACCAATTGAAAACACACAACATTTACGGTAACAAAACTCACAGAAGAAAATAGCTCAGCAACATTGCCAAGTGAGCTTCTATAAGTAAACCACGATCAGGGGCAAAAAGAAAGATTGGCCTTCTTTGGACTGTGGTCTGTTTTTGAAATATTATAGATGAGAGTTTAGCATGAGGGCTAGATCAGGGCTTTAGCTGCAACAACTGAAATTCTAACCTGAAATTCAAAACCGGCAGTGGACAGGCTAACATGCAGCAGACGCACAACATCAGAATTTCTCTCACGCAAAATAAAGACAAGTCCTGGCGCCGTGACGTGAGTGTTGCGTTGTTATTTGGCCTTGTATTTTCTTTGACCGAGTATCACTTTCTTATTTGCAGCCATCTGCCGGAGTTCATGTGGAGATGGTTTCTGTTCCAGACCCAACATGTGCACCTGCCCCAATGGTCAGATCGCACCATCCTGTGGATCCAAGTCAGGTCATTCATTCACCTCCATTTTCATGTACTTCTTTCTGAATCAGCTCCTTTGAAGTGTCATTAGTTTTGTAATATAATGTGGGTGGCTGAATGGGGGGGCAATAGATAAAGATAATTATGATTTATGCAAATAGGAGTATAGTTTTTTTTTCTTCTAAAATTATAGCTCTGACTACACCCCTGTCTTTGAATTTTTTTTTTTTAAAAAGGGGCTGTTATCTGAAGAAAAACATTTCTCCACATGACAAGTCGTGATGGCTGATGGATGACAGAAAATATGCCATCTTATATAAATTTTCTTTTATTACAGAAATTGCAATTGAATTGATTTTTTGACATTTAAAAAAATCACTGTGGTTTTTCTCTCCTTATCATGAGTAATGGGCACCAGCTTACGTGTACTAACATATGAGATAGCAGAGCAAAGAACCTGAGCATATCCCTTATAACTGCCTAAGACTGAAGCAACTGATATATGTTGCAATCACATCCTTGATGTTAGCGGCCAGTCCTGTGGGTTTTGTGAACGAGTGTGTGTAAGTGTCGACTGGGAGTGTGTATGCTTTGGAAGATGTCCACCATCAGCATCTTCTCTATGTTGCTCCCTTGCAGCTCACCGCACTTCAACCCGGTGTGCTCATCTGTTTACACACCATAAATTTTTAGGAAATATCTAGAAGCATAACGTTTAAGAAACATGGTTCAGTGTCAGTTTTGTTGATGTCGTAAATATAATCTGCAGCATGTGTTTGGATACACTGAACTGAACCCTAACACTGGTCTGTGTGTTCATGTGTGTGTATCTTTGTCTTGTTCTGCCCACAGTCCAGCACTGTAACATTCGGTGTATGAATGGGGGAACATGTGCAGAAGACCAGTGCTTGTGTCAGAAGGGCTATGTGGGAAACCACTGTGGACAACGTAAGGCTCATAATAAAACACATTACTTTGAATAAGTTCATCATTATCTGCCCCTTTTTAATTCTGTTTCTTAGGGTTTTTGTTTCCTAGAATTTTACCCTTAAGCTTCTAATAGTGCTGTTTAGTAAACATTTTCCACACCAAAACATCAGCATTAGTAACGTTAAGGCCCTCTAGAAGCAAGTCTCACAACTTGACAGAAATCTGGGTTCTTATTTGGGTGGAAAAAAGAGCTAATGAATGCTAGAATAGAATTTATTGTCTAATTAAAACACTGTGTATAGTCATGTGAAAAAGCCTTACTGCTTTCAAGGGAAATCGGAGAATAAGTAGTATCCAGGTGCTGCTAATCAAATGAACGTGATTAACTGATCATCAGCAAATGTGAGCACAGCTATGGAAGCAGAGGTTTTGGCAGATTGCTGTTCTGAGCACTGATATGTGTGTTAACACAACGCCCCAATCTTCCCAAGACTGGACAGACAAGCAAGTTAATCACAAGGTCAGAGCTAAAAGAAAATGATGTTCTTTTCTGAAAAGAACATGGCAGCATAGATTAAGGTTGAAAAGTTGCATCTTAACAAATCAAAGGAAATCTGTAATAATGTCTTTTGTACAGATGAGAGCAGAATGGAGAGGTTTGGCCATAATGCACAGCACCACATTTGGTGAAAACCAAACACTTAATACCAACTGTGAAGCACGGTGGTGGAGGGGTGATGATTTGGGCTTGTGTTGCAGCCACAGGACCTGAGTACCTTGCAGCCATTAAGCTGATGAGAGGCCATCTCTCTGACAGCTAAAGCATCATTGTCCTGACAGTGTACAGCATTAAATCTGCAACAAAATGGCTGAAAAATAAAACAGTTGAGGTGCTGCGGTGGCCCAGTTAAAGTCTAGACATCAACCTCCTTAAAATGTTGCTGCAGGACCTTAAGAGAGCAACGTATGATCAAATGCCTGCAAACCTCAACGAACTGAAGCAAACATTGTAAAGAAGAGTGGGTCAAAAATTCCACACAACAATGTGAGAAACTAATAACGTCATACAGCTTATAAGGTATTAAATCATGAGTTGTGAGTTTTTCATAGGACTGTACAGAGTCCTGTGAAAATATTCTCTTTCACATGACTGTACTTACTGTAGTTCACTATAGCAAAGGATCACTGTATGTAGGCTGGGTGTTTTTAACCATGGTTTTAGCTAAAGCTAAGAGTATGTGCCTAAACCTTTGATGCTCATTTCTTGCTCCACCTAACCACAACCTAGTGACATCATTGTGTTACTGAATTCCTTCACTTTGCATGTGTTATATTTGGTGAAACCCTGAAAACACAAAACCCCGGACCAGTCTACACAGTGGTGTCCTCCTGTTGTGACATTGTTGATTTTTCTCTCTTTTCTTCTCCAGCGGTATGTGAAAATGGCTGTCTTAATGGAGGAAGGTGCGTGGCTCCCAACAGATGTGTCTGCACGTACGGCTTTACCGGAGCTCAGTGTGAGCGAGGTAATGAGTGCCACACCACATTACTCTGAATTTCCCTCCTTCACTTTACATCAAACTGTTCCTGTGCTCTACATTCACTTCTCACTGCTGCTGAAGTAGTTTTTAAAGGCACATGTGCTGCTTCTTTAAAAACGTGACTAGATGTTGAATGGTGGTTGTGTTTTTTTTTTGTTTTTTTTTGACTGAAGACAATTCCTGCTTAGTCATGCCATCGGCTCCAGGAATGTGGTTTGTTGTGGAACATTTGCATTTTAAGCTCAAACTCAGAAATTACCATTATTTTCCACATCTGCTCTGAAACAACGCTTTGGGGAATGTAATGTCTTTCTAAATGTGAGCTGTTTGTTAACTGAAGACCTCCCAACCTCCTGTGGTTGCTCTCTGGCACATGTGAGCAAAGTCTCCAAAGTATACAAGCACACGCAAACCAAGGGCAGCCTGCACTGTGTTTGAACAAAAATGTGAGCATTTTTTCAGTGTACATGTTTTGTGTTTGTGCTGATGACCTTTAGAGGTCAAAGTGGTGACCTTCTAAAACTAATATTTGGATTAGCAGCCGAGATCCTAATTATCCTTGAGAGGCCTGTCAATTAAGTCCAAATGAAGATGTGTCTTTTGGTTAACTTTAGTATGTTCATTTGCCTGTATCTAATAACAACTATCTGGCTGCTCAGTGGTTTGGCGCAGCACTTGTCTGGTGGATTTCTACTCTTTGGTGTGGAGGTTTGACCAGAGTGTTTGTGAGATTTTGCGGGAATGTAAATTTAGCCTTTTTTTCAACAAATTAACTTGTCAATAGTCATATTTTTCAAGAAACACAAAAAAGGATAAGAAAAAACATGTTTTGTCTTATATAATTTTTTCTGACAAAATAATTATGCACTGGGAGGGAATAGGGCCATAACTCGTTTCAACTATTTGATTCACCATGTGAGGTGATGAGAATTCAAAGCGATGATACATTTTTGAATGAATGAAACAGATATACTTTTTGTTTGCATATTTCAGGCAGCTACTTAGAGACCACCTTCCAATTTCAGTCGCAGTCTTAACATAGTATAATATTCTGTATGCAGTATGGAGTTATCCTTTTATGCCATTGCCAGTTAATGTTCAGCTGAAATCTAAGATTATTAAAGCCAGAACAAATCAATAAAAGTGATGATTTTATAGTGATGACTCTAAATAGTGGAAAAATAAAAAATAATTCACGTCTCCATCTTTTAAGAGGTGATAATAATGCATCTTTTTCTGTGTGTTATTGTTAGCTTAAACTTTTGTAAACACTTCGAAGACGTCAGTTTAGATATGAATGAAACAGCTCAGCATTACATGCTAGCTAATTTCATTTCGCTGAATTAAAATATATTTTCAACTTTTAAGGCTGTGGTAATGTGGGATGACAAATATTTTTCCTCCATTTGATTGACTTTTTAGTGAGAAATAGTTGATAGAAATCAATATATCTGCTTTTTGGCCATTCTTCTGGTATTTTGTTGGACCCTATCTTGGAACCGATTGGTTATTGTCTGATGACAGATCCTTAGATAGTATTTCCAGGCTTCTGGTCTAGCCATGCAGATATCTGACTCAGACCTTCTTCAGGTAACTTTTTTTACACTCACTAGCTACTTTGTTTGGCACACCTATTCGACTGCACAATTATGCCATCTAGTCTGCCAATCACATGGCAGAAACTTAATGTATTTAGGCATGTAGACATGGTCAAGACGACCTGCTGAAGTTCAAACTGAACTGAATGAGGAAGAAACGTGATTTAAGTGGCTTTGCATGTGGCATCGTTGTTGGCTGATCAGAAACTACTGATCTACTGTGATTTTCCTGCAAAACTATCTCTAGTGTTTACAGAGAATGGTCCAAAAAAGAAAAAATATCCAGTGAGTGGCAGTTCTCTGGGTAAAATGTCTTGTTGATATCAGAGGTCAGAGGAGAATGGCCAGACTGCTTTGAGCTGACAGGAAGGCAACAGTATGGGTATGCAGAAGAGCATTTTTGAATGCACAACATGTTGAACCTTGAAGCAGATGGACTACAGTAGCAGAAGACCACACCAGGTACTACTCATGTCAGCTAAGAACAGGAAACTGAGGTTTCACACTCAAGCTCACCAAAATTGGCCCACAAGAAGATTGGAAAAATGTTTTCTAGCTTAATGGCAATTGAGCATTGTTTAAAACTTTGTACTTCTTGAATCTTGCCTTCATAACTACCTGGATTTTTCTTGCCATGAAAAATTAAGGTCGTTATGAAGGCAAAAGAGGCTCCAGTCCAATACTAGCAAGGTGTAACTAATAAAGTGGCCAGTGAATGTATATTTATAGAGATTAGGTCATAATTAAGTGAAGCAGAGAAAGTTGGCTGATGCATTCAGTGGCATTTTTGGTTAAGCTACTTTCCCTGGAATTTCCTTGGCTATAATCCATTACCTCCCAAGAGAAAGACATTGTGCTCTCACATAAATACAAACAGATGCATAAAGTACATGTGTACATACACCCCACAGGGTTTTCTTAATGTAGTTTACAGAACTGTGTCCCATTATGGCTCTTATCACATTAGCAAGAACACAAGATTTCCACACATGATGTGACCAGAAGTCACTAAACTCAGGAGTTTCAGGTTTTTAGGGCTATAGCGTTGTCATGACGTTGTCATGGCTCAGCATGAACATATTGAGCTGTGTGTGCTAAACTGGCTGGTGATCTGCTGACCAGTCGTCCGACCACCAGGCACAGCTGACTGCAGTGGAAATGCAGTCTGGTACATGAACGTGTTCTTTGTTCGTTGCAAATATGATTAAGGTTGGAATGTGGAATTGGTGATTGCATGCAGGGCTCCATGCTCCGGCTGTAGAGTCATTTAGCTGTGGAGCAATAAAGTCGAGCTTTCAGTATGACACCATTGAGACGGTGGGGAAAGACTGGGCTGAAATGGTGCTACACGTGAGTTACACAGTCAACAAGTCAGCAGCCAGAGCACAACAGGGAAGTCGGTCAATCAGCTGAGGGGCTCTCTTAACATCTCACTGACTTTCTGGGAGGATGGAGAAATCTGCTGACATGCCATTAGGGAATGCCCCACCCAGATATTAAGGTCCATATCACGTGCAATGAAACACACACACACAAATCTCACAAACATATGCAAATTACACACACATAAAAGCATGTAAGGTGTATGTAATGAACACCATCTGCAAGGGAAAAACTTAGGAAGGGTGGATATGGAGAAGGTGTACAGATATCTTTGTGTGTATGTGTTCCTGGAGTTAATCCAGGAAAGTCTTTTACCCACTTCCCGGTGTGCTTTCCCTCCTTTTTTTTTGTTGATGAAGCTGTTATTGTGCATAAACTCGCCGGGCACTGAGGAAGCATTTCTATTGTGTTCTAAAAGTAACCAAACCTCAAAACAAACACTAAAGAGCTTGCTAATCAGAGTCAACATGAAGTCTCGACTCTAAGATACTTTTTTACTGAAGCAGCTAAAGCAGCTACTCCAATATATTCCCAGCGCGTTTTTTCCAAACTAGGGCAAGAACAAGAGTAACATTTTGCAAGTTTTGGTGTGTTTTTGAGATCATCGCTGGCTGGAGTGGGGATGAGGAGTTGGGACATGGGCAGAATTTTTATGTGTGTGCATGTGTGTGTGAGTGTGTTTGTGTGTGAGCACGTGCGATTACTCCCAGATGTACAGGACATGGGTGGATCCCCCAGCTGTATGCAGTTCACAGAGAGACAGTAAGATGACGGATGAAATGACACCATTTTCACCCTACAGCTGTCTGCCTCTCCCTGTTTACCTCAGCCGACTGTTTAAGTGCAGTGCTTGTATCTACTTTATCTTGTGCTCAGATCTTTCTCCTTAATACTCACTCACTCTCCTCAGCTAAGAGCTGTAATGAGCAGATATCAAGTTAGATTGTGTACTTAGAGCATTGTGAATAAGACAAACTTTTTTGATGAAAAGAGAAACCTGAGTTCTTTATACAGCCTGTTGCACTCACTCAGTCTGGGCTCCATGTGAAAACTTTCCATAGCTCCTCAAACTGCTTTGCCTACATAGAGGGTTTTGCTTTGTTATTTTAGATGAGGCACACAGTGTTGGGTTTAGTTAAATACAAAATATAGCTGGCAGTTAGTTAAGGCAGAACATTCTTGATTGTTAGATCCCTTACTTAAGTAAAAGTACAATAATCCAACTCAAACTCAAAATTTCTGTGTTAAGAAAAACAGAGTGAAAACAGGAAAGACTGCAGAAAATCCCCCCCTGAATATTTCTTTTAAAGCAATCTTTGACTTTCTAGTCTACATTTTGATAAAAAAAAAATCATTCCACTCCTGTCAGCACTGGCTCTTTCATCTTTGATCACTTGCAAAATTATAACCATTTCCTTCTGTTGGAGATTTCTAGATCATAGTTCATGCTTTTCCCCCCTCTCACCTCAATTATTGCAGTTCTTTTTGTGTAGTCAGTCCTTATCTCTCCTGCAGTTTGGTACCAAGAAGAGAGCATATTGCCCCTGTACTGGCCTCTCGTCACTGGCTACCAGTGAAGTATAAAAATTGGTTTTATGATTTCTTCTTTTGTTTTTAAAGCAGTGGCACCTATTGATACACTGGGATTTAATTGATATCAATAGTGATCCTGTTTATCAGTACTAATATTTATGAATACTTGTATTGATAGCATGCAATAGCTGTGATTTAAAATAACATCATATGACTGGTTTTGCAGCTCTTGATACAAACAGAGTTAAAAGTTAAGCACAACTTTGCCAACTTTCAAGGTGACTAGAGAAGATGATAACATTTGAAGATGTTGAAGCTTCAGCAGTTTTTGAAGTGTGATGAACAACTTTATTGCTTGACGAGCACCTTTGGGCTTGTGACCTTCATTGAGGTCATCAATGACCTTCTCACTCTTGACGCATTAGCAAGCTAATGTCAAGCAGGTATTGAGGTTTCTTGCGCAGCGCCATGTACACAGTGCTTGAGAGTTGTGTGTTTGTGTTTGAGTATTTGTGTTTGTAGACATGTTTGTCAATTCCAATCAAGCTTCAACAGCAGCAGTATACTAGCAGCCAAAGCAATGAAAAACAGCTGTTTGCCAACTGGTCCGGAAATACTAATTTTCCCCTCACGAACATGGATTGCCAGATGGTTGCAGACTGGTCTCTAGGCCAGTGTGACTGGGGCCTTATTCAGTTGATCCTACATTGTTACCATGATTATCACATGTCCAGAATAGTGGACAGATTAAGGTCATATCATTAGTGGTCACGTGTCTGCAAAACTGCAATGGGGATGTTTGGCAAGCACTTCTGAGGTCAAAGGTTGTAGTAATTTATTAGAACGAGTTACCCTAAATGTTATGTTAGAAGGACTAAATATTATAGATGAATTAATATCAGAATTATTTGTCTAGGAAATGATTAACGCTTTAATACTGGCAAGCTTTTCTGCTACCTAGTTATTTTGATGTCCACCTCCATGGCACCAAACTGTACCTCAAATCTGCTGTGCAACCAGTGCTCTCCATTATTGGTCTTACACTGTCACCAAAACATTGTCCAGCCTTATATTTATCATTAAGACATTAATGGTCACACTTCTTTATTTTTGACTTGTTTTCTGTGTGGTGCTGTTGTGTTGATGATTTCCTCCATTTCTCCATAATCTGTGATCACATAATTTACTTATATTCTGTGTTTTCACATGATTGTTTATTTTAAAACTCAGTGCTTAATTACTTTGGTCAGTTTTGTGGGATGTTATGTTCAAAAATATTTCGGCTAGGTGTTTTTAGCCTTTGCTCTGCTGTGGGCTAGCCAATCAAATGCTGGAAGTGGCTTCATTTACTGTTCGACATAGGTGAGTTTAGACCTGTTTCTATCAGAGCTCCCCTAAAAATAACTAGTAATAGTACTAATTATAGTGCATTTTAGTTCATCTTCTGGCATTATCTTCAAAAGTTATATTTTCCTAACTTTTCTATTGACGACAGTACAGGATAGAATGAAAACAGGTTTTCACACAGAGAGGCGTTGCTGCTTCAACAGCCTGGCTTGTCATTAATCACCTAAATAAGAGGTAATCTAATGACACAAATCAGTGATGGAGATTTAAAACCACTTTAACTGGAATATAGCAAAAGTTCAAACTGTTCTCATAATTACATTGCTATGCATATAAAGTGTCTGCTTTTTTAAATAGCGTCTGACACAGAGCTAATCATTATAGATTTTTAGCTAATTTTAACCTTCTGATCCACTAATCTGCTGGTATATTGGGAGTTGCCAGGCAAGGAGCTGATATACCTTATTATTTTAGTTTGCTAAAAATTTCTATTCCTATTCTGATCGAATTGGGCTTCAGTATTTGTTTACAGTACAACGCCAGATCCAGGTGACGAAAAGTTAAAACGATGTTACCTGTCTATGTCCAGCAGAAACCTGTATTCAGTTTTAATATTGCTATTTAATATTTAGCTTTTAGGTGATAGCATAAAGACTGAGAGATGAGGATAGAGAGGGAGGAAAAAGGGAGAGAGCAGAGTGAAGACAGCAAAGAGAAAGAGCAAATGTAGTCAAATTCACCAAAAATTATAAAGCTGTAGCTTCTGTTTTCCCACATTCATTGATGATGATTTCACATAACTAAGCAGTGTGTTGTCCTGTTGTCGATCATGGCTCTACCACTTGCTCTTATTAAGTTATTTTTCATATAGTAGTTTTTCATGTATTTCATGGATGCAGCAGGACACTTAAAAAACACCAGTGGACACTGTAAACAGAGCATATTGATGTGAATGGTAGCATTTTACAGGATTCATACAACTAAACATAGCTTGAACAGGATGGCTGCCACTACAGTGATGTGACAAAACTATTCACCACTTGTGAAATTGGGGTACACGATGCTCTGTGCTGAGTCTGTGTAATAAAGGGAGGGTTTGTATGAATTCTTTAACATAAAAGAACTTTATTACCAGTTTGCTTCATGTACAGGTCTATGGTGTGGCAGGATGATTTTCCAGTGTCTGTACTGAATATTACTACTTTAAGTGCCTGATGATTTGGTGGGCTGCCTCTATGTGATTAAAATACTGAAATAATGTTGTGCATGTTTCCCATCTTGTCTGCTTTCGCACAAATGGGTCTTTAACTTCTTTAATAACTGACCCTTTGCCTCAGGTTTGATAACTAAAGGCTCCACCCTAAAATGGGTTGCATTTGAAGGTAACATTGTAATGTGTATCCAACTGATTTGAGGTTTGCAAATGTGAGAAGGGTTCATTACATTTGCAAACAGCATGTTCCATTAATAATAATTACTAGGCACTGCTGACATTATGATTGGGAGCTGAGCCCCCCCCCCCTAAAAGTTTGAACCTAGAATTGCCCCTGCTATACAACATATGTAAGTTATTTCTTTTTCATTATATAGTATTTTTTGCAAAAAGGTGAAGTAGTGTTACAATGTGTGTTTGGATTTGTTTTGCTAAGGGTCCCATGAATGTACTACAGCATTAAAAATCAAACCAATGAAGACGTAGAGCCCTCGGTTGCCTTTCAGATTGCATCTGAGGTGTGGGCTGAGGCCCAGCCTCCCATATCCTATGAGCAATCAGGGAGCAACTTTTAGCACAAATTTAAATTAATTAAACTGGGAATTAACACAAAAATGGCAGCGCATTTTTGGGAGTACCTTAAAACTGGGCTTGAGTAAATGCACTGCACTGCTTTCAGCTGCTTGTTGGAGGGAGAAGTAGACAAAGAATCAAAAGCATTTGGTCTCCAATTGAGCCTGAGCAGGAGGGGAGTGAGAAAGAGAGATGACCCAGTTCTGTTTCACATAGTACTGGTGCCAGAGGCAGAGAGACAGTGGAGGCTGGGGTGCACGTGACGGGACTGGGCTGGGCCCTGGTCCACACGGGAAACGCACAATGTCTCGTTTGTTTTAAACGACTGTGCTGTTGGAACTGGTCTCCCATTTTCCTCTTACTGTCTGTTATCTGCTGTGAAATGTGGAAATGATTTTTGTCTTTGGCTCATGTCCAGATTCTTTTGGGAAAGATGTATCTCCCCCCCTTTCTCTGTGCCCCTATCTCTGTTCCATCTTCATCTTCCAGGCATTCACCTGATAAGAGTAAATTATTGTGTAAACTCCTTGGGGACTTGTAAGGAGAGAGTGGAAAAAGAGAGGGGTCGGCTCTAGGGAATCCAATTTGAAGGGAAGGAGAGATGAATAGTCTTGATGGAGGGACTTTCTTTACGCTCTCTTATTTATTATTAGCCTTTTAGTTTTAATTCTAGGCTGCGGTAGCTAGTGTGGAAATCACCTACTGTGTTCCACAGACACACCCATGCCAGCCAGCCAGCCAGCCTCTGGTGGCTTTAGGGATGATGATCTATACCCTAGATTGTGTATTATTACGAAAATCGCAAAAGGCAGCAAACTGCTGATGGTAAATGTGACATTTTACAGAATAGCAGTAGCATAGGTAACTAATGAGCCAGTGATCATATAATAGAAGCAACAGACTGATTTTTCTTGTCCTTGCTTGTGTCCATTGCTCTCCATAGCCGCCCACACAACTTTAAAAGATTTTCCAGACCTCTTCCCTATCTCTTGTTTTTTTTCTTTCACTCACACACACACACACACACACACACACACACACACACACA